>JAODPA010067422.1:0-10580 GCA_025585075.1 Nepenthes mirabilis | reverse complement strand
AATAAAAAGGGGAAAAACACTCCCTCGAAGATATAGCCAAACTCCCCCTATTAAAGAAACCTCTCCCTAACACCAAGATAACTGAATAATATTGTGAAACCTTCTCCTAAGAAAAATAAGACAAGCAGGGCAAGCTCCTCCTCCTAAGAGAACTGCTTCCCTTTTTATCACGAATGACCAAAGAGAAGGCATCAATTGGACTCAAAAGAATCACAAGACTGCCATGTTGAAGAGAGACGGGCAATCTTATCCCATTGGCAAGCAAGTCGATCCTCCCGAGTAGCCAGGTGAATGTTATGACGATGAAAACTGGCGAGCATGTTTGACCAGAGCTGTGAGTGGTATGGAAACATCCACTTCTGAGAATAATATAGCTGCTCTAGCTGATCAGTAATTTGGGAGAGCTGTCCCATAATTAGAGAGGAGGAAGTGGTAGAAGACAAATGAGGATTGGATGGCTCAGAATAAGATAGATCAAAATAGCGCGGGCCTAGACAGGATGGGCCTCCCTTGGTCAAAAAAGAAGGAACCTCCGGAAGAGGCTCATAAAAAGGATCATCAGGAGTCGGGGAGAGCCTACGGGTGTGCGCTTGGCTTTGTTCAAAAGTGGTCCAAATAATAGGCTTGCCAAGTAGCATACGGGGAAGGTCCGAGAACTATACCCCTAAACCTAAAATTAGGCGTTGGATGAGACAACCATAGGGAATGTTGTCATTTTTCTTGGATACAAAATGATCGATGATATAAGAGTACAAGTAGGTCGAAAGATCAATGGGCCGTCTATTAAAGAGAGTATAAAAGAACAGGGCCTTATCGAGAGGATAGAAAGAAAGTGTGTAATCGAAAACTAATTAGTCAGTATAATCTGGCTCACAATCATCCTCTGAGGGGTGACAAGCTTTGTTTTGAAGGATCTTCCATGCCATTTCATGGGGGAGCCATGAAGAAAAGAGACTACCTTATCACGATGTGGCATGGTATTCCACTAGTATGAGTAGTTGAAATTGTCAACCTGAGGAATGTCGAGAGTATGGAAGATCACATTTGGGGTAATTCGGAGGCGAATCCTCCTTAAGAAGGTAGAAAAAGAATGAGTCATTAGACCAAAATCAAAGATGTTCGAATAAAATTCTTGAACCAAGAGTTGAGATGGAGGAATAAAGTTGGTCAAAACTAGCTCCCAATGTCAGTCCATGAATAAAGAGGAGATAAAAGGGTCAAGAGACGCAAGGTTAACTTCCTGTTTAAGGATAAGTTACCTTTTAGACATATGGTTTGCAAATAATTCTTGAGCTTCCACTTTAATAAAATGATCAGGAGTTGAAAGCCCGCTCAATTGAGAACGCCTACCAATAGATTTGCGGGCAAGAGACTTTTGTGGAGCATATATCTGCACAGCAAAGTAGAGAGATTGTCAAGTGAGGAATTGCAAGCCAAGATAGTGGGTAACCAAAAATAAGGTATGAGTCCCACACCGAGCCACCCGAAGCCCATGAACCTCTCATCACCATGGGTCTAGAGAGGGGCTAAACACTCACAAATGTACACTACATGGTTGTAAATCGGTTGAAAGAGATTTCAAAAATGTGGGTAAACCCAAATTTAGACACCCGAAAACCTATGGCAAGACAAGCATTAATCGACACAAAATTGGAACAACAGATGCCAAATCGAGACTCAGGATGTGCAAGACATGAAGGAATCTAGCAAAATAATATGGTAAAAATAGTGTACATGGAGAAAAAGGGAAGCCGCCATTAATGGAGGTGAGGAGCTCAAGAACGAAGGGGAGGGGAGAGATTTACTTTGTGTACATCCCAAGATGATGAGAAGATGAGTAGATCCGGAAGCTTTGGAGACGTGAGGAGGTAGAGAAAGATGATTAGAGAGGAGAGAGAAATGAGGAAGAAGAGGGTTTGAAAAGAGCACAGTGCCTCAGTGTTCAAATCATGCTTGAAGAAAAAGGAGCAGGGTGCTACACTCGAGTGTGCATTAGGCGTGTTGTCCTCGAGCGTACATTGGGTGTGCTGAATTTGGATTTGACGCTCGAGTTTCAAACAGGCGCCAGTCAGGTGCTTGAATAGTGAACAATTTTTTGAACAGAAAGCTCACTTTAGTCTAATGGGGAAGTGTAAATTTCAATTGCCTTTCTAAGAGATTCAAATCTAAAATCATCCAATGGCTGCATAAAAATGTTAGTTGATTGGTGTTCAATTGGAGTATGTTTAACGTCAATGATCTGAGTTTCAACGGGCTTACGAATGAAATGATGTCGAATATTTATATGTTTGTTTCGTGAATATTGAACAAAATTTTTGAAATAGTGATAGCATTGATATTGTCATAATAAATTATCATATCATTTTGGGTAATGACGCAATCATACAATATTTGTTTCATCCACATGTGCTGTGTCCAACAACTACCAATGGTAATGTATTTTACTTCAACAGTTGACAAGAAAGAATTTTATTTCTTACTTATTCAAGATATAAGATTTGAGCCAACATAGAAATATCCACCAGATGTGCTTTTACGATCATCGATATTTTTAGCCCAGTCAACATTGTGTTAGTCATTTTATGTGTTGGCACATTCCGTGACTTCGTGGGGGCATTCAATTATCTACAACATCACCCTTACTTAGAAGACTTTCATCTGCCGCACGCTAGAGGATCGTTATCATCCCATCTCAGTGTTTACATTGCATTATTCTTTGTTTCAACCCCTCCCGAGATCGGTGCCCACTGGTCCCTCGAGGCACCATCTAGGCGTGCCTCATGCTGCGTGCGCTCGGTAAGCACCTGAGATGCACAGCGAGCGTATTTAATAAAAGCGAGCACTAACTGTGCGCCCCGTTTAAACTCGAGCGCCTGCACCCGAAGTCTTCTAACCCTAACCCACGCTCGCCATGTGCTCGAGCGGCGCTGGTTCTTGTGTCTAATGGCTCATTATTTTCGAAATCCTTTTTGGCTCCATATATATACATGTCTTATATTTTTGAAACCCTAACTTGACCAGCAGAATTTTGGGGAGTTTTTCTATCTTACAAAGCCATCTTACTTATACTCCATTGTTGAGAAAACTTGATACCAATACTCATGCTCCATTGACAAAGTTTTCTTCTCCCATTGTGGTCTCCTATTTACATCTCTTCTTGTTGTGTAAACTTCGTGACTACGTCGGTGGCGTGAACACCAGAATCCAGTGAGTTTGGCTATTCAAGTGGCTCGAGAGGAAAGATCGATGTGGAGACTGGAAAGCGTCCGGTTCCATTGCCGTGGACAAATCCAAGGAATTCCGTGATAGGGATTACAAGACGGGAGCAAATCAACTAGGTTAGCACGTCATTACCACCCATTATGTAAGTTAATTTTTATAGTGCATTTTTTCCCTGACCGTTGAAGCCCGGAGGATTTTTCTAGATTACCGTGGGTATTGAGTTTTTTCTTTATCATTAAAAAGCTTGTCTTTTTATTATTATTATTGCTTTATTTTCATACTCGTATCGCTCGTATCATCTAGATACAAATATTCTTTACGTGTATTGAATATTTAATTTTATATTGCTTCTGCTAATTTATTGTGGGAGTCGAAATATTTATTGTATAATTTGGATCGTAACGGTCTTTTCACATTGGAATAAATAGTCAAGTCAAAATTGGAGTCTTGAGAGTAAATGATCCCATAATCGAACGTACCATTAACATATCGAATGATTCATTTGAAGGCACTTACGTGAGATTCTTTGGGATCGGATTGATATCAAATACAGATGCTGACACTAAAGGTAATGTCGGGTCTACTAGTAATTAGTATAAGAGACTTTTTATCATACTTCTATAGAGGGTCTAATCGACGCTCTTTCCAGCTAGATCATGATCCAATATGGTAGAGGTGCTCATGGAAGTTCGAGTATATTTTTTGTTATCTAACCCAAACCGTTTAATAAGATCTTTGACATACTTGGTTTTGGAGACAAAATTTTTTTGAGAAAGTTGTCTAATATGCAAACCAAGGAAAAATGTAAGTTCTTCTCTACTATACTCATTTTAAATTTAGAAGTCTGACATTTTGTAAATTTGCGAGCAGAGAAATTTACAGTAGTACCAAATATAATATCATCAATATAGACTTGGGTAATAATCATGCATTTTTTAGCATACTTCACAAAAAGTGTAAGTTCTCTTACAATGCTCATTTTAAATTCAAAAGTCATATATTTTGTAAATTCATGAGCACAAGAATCTATGGCAATACCAAACACAATATCATCAATATAAACTTGAATAACAATCATGCATTTTTCAGTTAATTTCATAAAAAGTGTTGATCAACACTACCCTTGACAAGGTGTGGTCACTAAGATATGATGTGAGACACTCATACCAAAATCTTGGAGCTTATTTAAGATCATACAAGGCATTTTTAAATTTGTATGCATGATTAGATAACACGGAATTAACAAATCCCTTCAATTGCTCAACATAAACTTCTTCTTGGATAATGCTATTAAGAAAAGTATTTTTAATATCTATTTGATAGAGTCTAAAGTTCATAGTACAAGTAATGGATAAAAAAATTCTTATAGATTCAAGACGAGCTATATAATCAAAGGTCTCATCACAATTGATTCTCTTAATTTGCATGTATCCCTAAGATACAAGACAAGCTTTGTTGGGTATAATATTACCATTTTTTGTCAGTTTTATAGTTAAATATCCACTTGGTGTCAATGACATTCGTATGTTTAGATTGAAAAATCAAGGACCACACATTGTTCTTGACAAATTGGTTTAACTCTTCATACATGGTGTTAATCTAGCATTCGTTGTTCAAGATCTCTTCAACCCTTTTTGGTATTAGACATAGCATATATAGGCTAAAAGATTCAGAACTCGGTAATGCAGTTTTATCCCCTTACTCAAATCACCTAATATGTAATCTTTGGGATGATTAAATTTGATTTTGGTGGAAGGTTCCTTGACAGGAACGGTGTTAGGAGTCTCGTCGAGAATATCAGTAGAAGCTAATTCATGGGAGGACTCAATTTGATCAACCACTTTGTCCAAACAATCACTGGCTTTAGGTTACTCGTTGAGGACATTATCCACAACAATATTGATTGACTCCATGACAGTTTGAGTATGAAAATTACACACACGATAGGCTTCATTGGAAAGGAAATATCTTTAAAATATTTATTCATCACTTTTAGAGTCAAACTTACTTTTCCTATTTCAAAGTATGAATTATTTACTTTCAAAAATATGAAAGTACTTTACATTGGGTTTCTTTCATCTTCAAAGTTCACAAGGGATTTTATCCATCTCGGGTCTTAGATAGACCCTCTGATTATATGGCAAGTTGTGCTCATGGTTTCACCCGAAAAGTATTTGGCTATATTTTAACTTTACATAATAGTTTTAGCCATTTCTAGGATGACCCGATATTTACGTTCCACAACTCCATTTTGTTGGGGAGTGATTGGAATAAAAAATTAATGTAAAATTCCTTCTACATTACCAAAATTATCAAAACTTGAGTTTCAAATTTTTTTTCATGATCACTACGAATTTGCACAATCGAAGTTCCCTTTTAATTCATGAGCTTTTTGCATAAAATTATTACATAGTCAAAGGTGTCAGATTTTTCACGAATAAGGTCTATCGAAGAATATATAGAGTAATAATTTACAATCACTAGGATATACTGTTTACCACCCAAACACTCAATCTTCGAGGGTCCCATGAGATCCATATGAATTAGTTCAAGAGGACATGAGGTGTAAATGTTACGTAGTGAAAGATGATTAGCTCTAGTTTGTTTTCCAAGTTGGCATGGACCACACATATGGTGTTTGACATTAGATAACTTTGAAAGGCCTACGACACAATTCGTCATAGAAATTTTGGATAGATTTTTGAAATTTATACGACTAAAACGTTCATACCACAATTTGATAAAATCGACTTTAGTGGGATGCCATTCTAAGACCAGGCCAAGCTCAATGCCGTAGAGTTTATCAGGTGTTTTCTTACGCTCTAACACAATAGTGTAATTTGTGTTGTAAATATAATACTTGTCATGAAAAAATTTGACCTCAAAATTTTCATCACAAAATTAGTCAATGCTATGGAGGTTAGATTTTAATCCGGATATATACAAGACATAACGAGGCTTTGAGAGTCTAAGAATACAGATATGTCCTCTACCGAGAATGGGAGCCCTAACTCCATCACCAAAGATCACCGTGCTATTGAAATGGTCAGAAAGAGACAAAAATATAGCCTTATTACCACACATATATCTGAAGTATTTATTGTCCAGATACCACAATAAATAGTTTTGGGCTTTCAAAGCAATGTGGTGTGGAAAACTTTACATGAAAAATTTTTAGAAGAATTTTTCAGATCACTCTTCTTAATCCATATTTTTTTTCTTAAATGTATTTTCTGATTTAGTTTTTTTCACTTGATCATTTAACTGCTGAATATGACTAATTTATTTATTTTCATTCGTTGTCTTTAGTTGTATAGCAGATTGACGGTGTGATAATGGGAACGAATGTGACTAATTTGTCTACATGCATGACAGATTATTACAAACTTAGGGATAGTGTAACTTGTCTTATCTTGGGTTTTGGATCAATTTATTGAATAAGGATTTCTGGAATTTGTTACAATAGATTGGTTACCTTTAGAAAATTTATTGATTATATTGTTGGTATTAGGTTTAGGTAAGAAATTTAAACCATTTGTGGCAGAAATAATTTTAGTGATTTTAAGCGTATTTATATTTTTGTGTGAATGTTTGTGGCAGAAATAAAAATTATTTTCGAATGTTCACCGTTTTTAGGAGCATTTTCTACATATTCCAAACCATTTTTGTTTGTAACTATTTTTTCTAATCTTAAAATATGTTTAAACTTTTTGGTACCATTTGAGAATTTCTTAATATTATTCTTAACATTTTTAATCTCCAATTTTAAGGATTTGATTTTGGCATTTAGGGAGCTATTCAACAGTTCAAGCTTACGATATTTAACAATGGTACGTTCCAATTTGGTTTTGAATTCAACATTTTCTTTTTTTGATTCAATTAATTTATTGTTTAAGAATTTATTAGTTTTTTTTTTATTTTGAAACATTCCTTAAACAATTTGTCATAGGTTTCTTGAAACCCATCAATTTTATTATTAGATTCTTTACGAGAAAAAATGGATTGCTCAGGTTGCTCATTAATGGCTTCATCACTACTGATGATGGATGTCTTGAAAATCATATAGTTTACTTCATCCTCTTCAGGAATTTTTCAACATGATTTTCATCCTTTTCGTCATCTATTGGGGACACCTTAAAGACTTTTTCTTTCTATCTTTTAAAATTGAGGCACTCGATCCGAATATGACTAAAGTTATGGCATTCATGACATTAGATTCCCTGATATTTGCTATTTTTTGTGTCTTTACTTTTCGTTTTATTTTTCTTGATAGAATTCTGTGTTGAGTTATTTCTTTTTGGAGGTTCATTTATTACTTTTGTTCTTAAAAATTTTTTTAAAATTTTTAACAAATATAGCAAAATCCTCATCAGTGCATGATTCTCAATCGGAGTTACGGTTTCTCTCATCTTGAACAGATTTCTGGGCAATTGTTGTGTTCTTCTTTAATTGCGGAAGTGTGTACTCATATCTTTTTGTAGAGCCAACTAGTTTTTTTATTTTTTTATTTGTCATAATCTTTACTCTTCTCAATTATAATGACTTTGGGTCAAAATCGTTCAGAGAAAAATCTTAAGATTTTTCAGACAATTCTGTTTTTCAAAATTTGTTCACCCAAGTTAAATGTGAAATTTACTATATCATTTAATTTGGCAAAAAAAGTCGTTAAAAGTCTCATAATCTTTCCTCCTAATTTCTTCAAATCTAGTAGTAAGTATTTATAATTTTGAGTTATTTACTAGTTTTGTTCCTTCATGTTTAATTTGAAAGATTTTCTTAAAATCTTTATTGGTCTCACACTTCATGATGCATTTAAACTCTTTAAGAGATACAACTATTAAAATAACACGTAACCCATTACTATTCTAATTGTAGACATCAAGTTCTTTTTTTGACCACAAAGATAAAAATTTTGGTTCATTGCCAGAGTGCTTCTGGTGGTGTTCACTCAGATAGAGTACTGACCTAAACGCGTTCATTCATGGATTTGAGAAAGGCTTTTATATATACCTTCTAATAAGTATAGTTGCTCACATTAAAGTAGAAAAGTGCGGAGAGCGATTAGCGAACGTGCATCTAGATCGTGGTCATGGATCGGAAAAAGTTTCTGATACCAAATGAAATGGGCTACGAGTCTGAAATTACAACTTGTTTTGACTCATTTTTTTAAATTACGGAATAAATGTACATATAAATATATAATATACGTAAAATACATTCAGATTTAAATAAATCGAATAATAAAAAGAATATAAAATATTAACACAATAAGCAACAATAATCAATGTACAATTTTGATAATGAAGAAAAATCTTGCTTACCATGACTATCGAGTAAACCCTCCAAATTTTTGTGGACAGGAAAGAAATGTATGACAAAAGTGAACTTATAAATCGCGTGGTATAAATGTGTTAAACTAATCGACTAACTCTCATTTTGTAACCCTTACCAAGAAACTCATTGGATTTACTCGCGACAACGAAATCGGACACATTTTGGTTTTCTTATCAGTCTTTCTTCATGAGCCGTCGAATCTCTGTACGCTATTGGATTATATTTTTATGCCACTCACATCGCTTACGAATGTTAACGGGTGAAAAAAATTATATAAAGAATAAAATGGATGAAGAGAGAAAATTCTAAAATTAAGGATCAAGATTTAAGAGTGAGTTTTCTTTAATAGGCACAAATCATAAGTTCAAAAGTGAGTTTTCTTTCAAAGAACGGCTAACAGAGAATATTTTTAGAAGTTTGGCATAAGGAGGAGAAGGAAATTATTTATAAAGATGTTCAAAAAAATATGTTAAAAAACATAATCGTTTGAAATTGTATGCCCCAACGCACGAGTGCCGCTTGGGCTCACGTCAGGCTCGCCTAGGGTTGCACTAGGTATGCTCCCCAACACTAGTGCATAGTTTGAGCATGCCTCAAGCACTGTCTCTTGAGAAATGACACCTAGGGCATGACTTGGGTACGTCTCGAGCGTTTGCTCTCAGGAAATGGCGCTTGAGTGCGGCCTCTTGAAAAAAGGCACTCAGGTGCAAGTCTGATGTGGATATTAAGAGTTGCACATCGACTAATATCATGCAGGAAACGGATACAGATCTTCAAGAAAATAAAAACAACGCCAACAAACGACTAGATACAATTATGAAATATGCTAATATAAAACATATCTAATAGTATACATTGAATTAATCAAGCATCTTAAATATTCTAGCAAAGCAATGTGTAACGATATTAACTGTAACTTTATAATATTTATCTGAATGTATTGTGCTAGCTAATTTAAACAGAGTGAATTTATGACTAGGAAAATATTAATCTTTCTATTTGGTAATGTTATCAGAATATTTTTTAAAGAGGCACTGCTTTTTAATATAATAATTATAGTAATATCCAAATTGTTCACAATAATATATTTTATGAATGAACCAAATACATTGAAATTAATTAACATATTGTATGTCATCACCTTAAATAGGGGCACCTTTTATCTCTTCTTGATTTCTACAATTGATTAGTTGGTTGATATTTTTATAAAAACTCTTCTACTTCATCATCAATTTGATTTGGTTTCTGTTGCGTTCTGATTCCACGGGTCTCGCTAGGGCCGCGTGTTGGAGATGGTGAGGGCAAGTCTCCGGATGACTTGCTATGGCCGAGAGATGCAGGATGTTGACCACCCAGCCGGGTCTCTCGGGGTACGTTCGATCGGGTACGTGGTTCCCAGGCAACACAAGTGTTGGATGTTAGGGGACGTTAGAGAAATTTTGAGACCGGTCGTTTTAAGTGAAAAACCTCCTCTTGAATGGGGAGGAAAAGCCACTAGGCTCGGGGCCTGTAAAGAGCTTCACTATATGAGTTGGAGATTTTACAGGGTACAGTTGTGAGGGTTAATCCCTTCCCTATCTCTCGAAGAAGCTATGCTAACTGGGAGCCCTTTTACACGTCTTTGAGGAGTGGAGGAGGAGAAAGTTTGATGGAAGCTTTGTGAATGTGGAAGGTTTTCCCTTGCGTGCCTCTCCAAGGATGTCTCTCTCCCTTTGAGGAAGGCCCTCTCCGTGTATTTATAGTGAAAGTCGGGCCGTTGGGGAATCGACACGTGTCGTCCATCCGGTGGTTGAGGAGCTGGTCCACTGATCTTCTCTAGGGTAGCTGAGATGTGGAAATAGACATGCGTACGGCGCCGATGCAGCTTTGGAGTGTGTCAGGTGCATAGGAACCGGATATCTGCCCTGATTTGACCAGGCGTGCTCTGCGGATGCGGCGTCAGACAGTAGCAGCAGGCTTTCTTGGAAACTGGCGAAATAGGCCAGCTGGCACTCCCAGCCATGACCGGGCGGTTCTTATCTGGT
>JAODPA010067421.1:0-10581 GCA_025585075.1 Nepenthes mirabilis | reverse complement strand
AATGATATCAATATTAATATAACTCAATAATAACATAAATAGGTAGTAGTTATAATGTCTACTCTATAACCAATGTCAATATCCTAATAGATATCTAATGAGTCCCAACAAATCTCAATAAATGTAATAAGGCTTCAAAATGTCTGTGATACTAATGTCTATTATATTGTCCATAAATCCTACTTAACTTGATACATTAACGAATTTTCATAACTCATTCTGGTCATTGTAATCAAAGGCCATATATTTGTATCTCATTGGCCAGGTAAATAACTTGAGATCCTAATATCTCCACAATTTTCTTACTACTTCTACAATCCAACTAGAATATATATTCATAATATGTACATATCATTTATGATAACGCTCATCCATAACATCTCAGATTTCATCTAGAATTAGAGCCCAATAGAAGAGTCTCTTCGGATTGTTCCCCCTAGCCACAAATCCAAACTCTATTGGTGCTTTTGATTATAACTAACCCTTTCCCTTGACAATGCAACTCTAGCTTTGCCAAGGAAGATATGGAATGTAGAATTTAAATGGATATTAATGTGATAAATGGTTAAGTTTATATCTCCACACCCAAATAAGCTTACCTCGCAGGGATCATAGAAGAGGAAGCAAGTGTCACATTAAGACAATAGATAGAAGTCGTTTGAGTGCGCCACACACTTTATACAAGCCCATGCTTTAGAGATGATTTAAAATTCAAATCAATGCAATTTGATACGATTCGAGATGAATTGATTAGATTTTTATTTATTTTAACAAAATTTGACTTTGAATTCATGTAAAATCTAAATTTTGTGTTGGGATTGGATAGGGTTTTGGTTTACCATGCCAAACTTGTAAGAATCGAGATTCCACGATTCGTAATTTGGTAAGCTAAAATTAATTTATATAAAATCAAGATCGATGAACGATAAAAATCTAGAATGTGATGGAATGGGTCATAGTCCACCATACGACCTCCGTCAATTATCAATCATAAAAATAGTCGGGATAAATAACTCGGCACCAAGGACATAAAAGAAAAAGGGGGACTTAGAATTTTTGTTCACGTACACAAGATCGCAAACAGTTGGACAACAAGTCGGCCTTTACTAGGTCAGTCACAATTTGGTTGTCCGAGGTACTGGGTTGGTCAGCCAAAGACGCACAAGATGCCATTAGGAACCCAAAATACTCAAACATAAAAATTTAGCAGAAGTAGTTAATTATTCTTTTATTTACACAACAGAAACAGATTACAAAATCTCCAGAATAACTTAAAAATACATCAAGATTGGTCATGCACTGCTACACAAATTCCGATCGGCCTTCCTGCCTAATTAGACCGTTCGACGTCACTCTTTCTCGTCTGACATAAATTTCTGGTCATCTAAAGGTGAGAAAAACAGTAAGGAGTGAGCAATAGCTCAATAATGTACAATTAAACAAAAACATGCACAAATATAACTATAAATGAAATTAAAAGAATTGAGATGAAAGCATTTTGCATATAGAAACAAAAAACATGGAACAATGACATTGTCATATGAACTTGTTTTTCAAAAACAGATGTAGTTTTAAAACCTGTCTACATTTAAGGCCTGCAACTACTCGACCATCAGAATTAGTTACATTTTAGGCTTGCAGCTACTCAATAATCACATACCAAAACTGACAATATTTAAGGTTTATAACTACCCGACCATCAGAATTGGTGACATTTTAGGTCTACAACTATTCGGCCGCCACATATCGAAACTGATTACATTTAAGGTCTACAACTACTAGACCGTCAAAACTATTTTCAATTGACCAACGTCCTTAAAAGCATGCACTCTTGCTTTTAAAATCGGTGAACAACATGCAACCAAGCAAGATTATAAATATGCAGTCTTATATTGTTGACAGTAATTTAAACATGCAAGATAGCTTTTCTGCGCACAAATCTCAAGTATGAACCGTGGAACAAAATCTTACATGTAAAATATAACACATGCGCCAATCATGAAAATCCTTCATAAACATGCCATATAATTATCATGATATGCATCTCATAGAAACATGACAAAGAAGAACATTTGAATAATATCAGCTTTCAAATGAGAAACAGTTAAGGACAAAACATGGCGGTACACTTGTCTACTCTAGAACTCCCTTTACTCAACTTAGCTTAGAATTCTTCTTCTCCTTCGATGCTTCCTTCGGATTTTCTAGCGTCTTTTCCTAACCCCTAACTCACATATTTATAGGCAATGGGTAGGTGCGAGTAGGTGAAAGTAGGTCACCTACTTAGACTCCTTTTTCTTTTAAATTTTTCTTGTCAGAAGGTCAATAGAGTAGGTAGAAGTAGGGCATGGGCTTACACTGATTCTGATGATCGTTTACTCAGAGTTCTTGATCTGTTAGACATACCAATCCTGACCTTTGGAATTACGCTTGCAAAAGTACTTTAGAAATCCTCACCAGCAAATGCCAAACCGACAATTCTAACAATTACCAAACCGAAATTGTTACTACAAATTCACTTTGGCTTTTAAATCTACTCAGGCATTTGTGTTTTCTAAATGATATCGGTATTTTTCTCTAAGTCCTCGGAATGTTTGTGAGTCATTGAGCTTTTTATGACGTCCTTGGTCTCTTCCTAATGTCTCAAATTTTTTCTAATTTTCTCTGTTTCTTTCTAAGTCCCAAATAATTCTTTTTAAGTCCATGGATTCTTCCCAAACAATCTTGATCTTTTGTGAGTCATTGGGCTCTTGTGATATCCTCGGGTGTTACTATTTATTTACAGATCGCGGTTTCATGGTTGTCCTGATTAACTCATTATTTACGATCAACACATTATTTCCGGTCAACTACATCATTTTCAGTCAACGATGTTGATTCCGGTCAACGGTTCTAAATTTCAGTCAACTATTTTTATCAATTATCTACTCGGCCGATTATTAGCTATCTTGATCATTTATCATTATCTCGGTTATTATCATCTACCTTGGTCGATTACTTACTCCCTCGATCATTATCATATTTTTTCCGCGGTCATTATCAACTATCTTCTTTGGCTATTTCTCAATAAGGCCGGTCAACAAGTTAATTCGGTCAACCATGCTAACCGGTCAACTTTTCTTTCTTGATATCTATCTACTTCTGCAAAATATCTTAACCAGCAATCATGCTATCTAGGCTGATCTTCCCATCAAGGCTGAGAAACTAAGTGTTGGGAACTTAATCCTCACAATTCTCCCCTACTTATAAAAATTTTATCCTTAAAATTTGACGAACCTCCAAATTAGATCAAAGCTTAATACCTCTAATCAAATCCATTCGATCCAGTTTGTCACATCTACAGACCCAAGAAAAAAAATTATCACAAATCTCGATGTAATTAATATAAAATCCATGATCCTTGATCAAATAAATATACTCAGGAAATACAAGTAGTGTATAGATTTGGAATTCCAAAATAACATGTACTCAGAAATGTCAAGATTAGAAAATCTTACCTTTCACTACCTCTGTTGAGATGTCGACCTCTCTGGCAGAAACTACAAACGCCTTGGCTAGGACAATTGGTTGAGGCATTGAGTCTCACTTCAATTGATGGCAGTTTCTTATCATATGTCCTCATTGTCTACAATTGTAACAAAGTCCCAACTTCTTCGAACACTGCTTGCCCTCATGCAACTTCCCATAATGAGGACACAGGTTGGTTGACTCTCTAGAAGTCGATGCTACTTGGCTAGACTCGTCCAATTCTGGCTGCCTTGCCTTTTTCGAGGGCCTCTTTGGTCCCACGCTGGAGCTGGCTCCTAAGCCACTTCAGCTAGATATATTCTTCTAGAAATACTCCTCTCTTTTAAACTCCTTCTCATAAATAATTGCCCTATTCAAAGCCTCCCTACAAGTCGACAGCTTTAACGTCGACAGATGTTTCCTAATGTTATCTCTCAGCTCCTGAGAGAACCTTCTCGCATTCCTATTTTCCTCTTCCACTATATACGGAGCATATCGAGATAATTCAATTAACTTGGAATCATACTCGGCTACTATATGATTTTTCTATCTTAATCGTAAAAACTCATCCTCTTTCTGTCCTCAAAAACTGTTAAGAAAATATTTCTCCATAAAGGTCGCCTCAAATATGGCCCGACTAATCTCATTCTTCGGTACCTCAAAGACTTTTTTCTGTATTTTCCATCAGTGATGGGCTTTCCCCTCTAATTTATGAGACACAAACAATACTCTATTATCGTCCGTATATTTAATAACCGTAGATACCTTCTTAAACCTCTGGATCCACATATCCGCCTTTACTGAATTCGGTTCTCCCAAGAACTCTAGAACTCCCTCATTGGTAAAGCGATCATATGCCGATGTCCCTTGGCCTACGGGGACTGAAGCCAAATTTTGTTGTCCCATGGCTTCAATAACATTTGCCATTCTTCCTAATATATTCAAATACTCATGCTCCTTGTCTTGAAAATTATGAGCAGCTTGTCTTCATCTACTGGCCATCCTATTATCCTATAACCAAAATATGATAGTAACAATTAATTTAGTATATTCAGATTAAAGGAATGGGTCAACAATTATTCCTTGCATTTAAAGATTGAACCCCCGAGCTTCATACACTCTTTACCTTAGTCATTTCATCTACCTCGGTCCTTAAGGGGTTAATCATCTTAACATCCCATTTATTCCTAATTACCCTTATCCTATTTTTACCCAAATTAAACATAAGTTTCCGTTTTAAGATAGATCAATCTTAAAGCATATCTTTTTCTTTGATACCATTTGTGACGAAACGGGTCATAATCTATCACATGACCTCCATCAATTATCAATCATACAAATAGTCGGGATAAACAACTCTACACCAAAGACATAAAAGGGGGACTTAGAATTTTTATTCGCGTACACAGGATCGTAAACAACTGGACAACAAGTCGGCCTTCACTAGGTCGATCACAATTTGGCCATCCGCGGTACTGGATTGGTTGGCCAAAGACGCACGAGATGCCATTAGGAACCCAAAATTACTCAAACATAAAAATTTAGCAAAAGAACTTAAATATTTTTTTATTTACACAGTAGAAACATTTTACAAAATCTCTAGAATAACCCAAAAATACATCAAAGTCAATCATGCACTGCTACACAAATCCCGATCGGCCTTTCTGCCTAATTGGACCGTCCTACGTGACTCTTTCTTATCTTACATAAATTTCTAGTCATCTATGGTGAGAAAAATAGTAAGGAGTAAGCGATAACTCAACAATGTACAGTTAAACGAAAATATGCATAAATATAACTGTGAATAAAATTAAAAGAACTGAAATAAAAGCATTTTGTATACAGAAGCATAAAATATGGAACAAGGACATTGTCATGTGAACCGATTTTCCAAAAACATATACAGTTTTAAAATCTGGTTACATTTAAGGTTTGTAACTACTTAACTATTAGAACTAACTATATTTTAGGCATGCAATTACTCGGCCATCATATATTAAAACCGGTTACATTTAAGGTTTGTAGCTAATTGACCATCAAAACTGTTTTTAATTGACCGAAGTCCTTAAAAGCATGCAATCTTACTTTTGAAATCGGCGAACAACATGCAACTGAGCAAGATTGTAAATATGCAGTCTTATATTGTTGACAATAATTTAAACATGCAAGATAGCTTTCTGCGCACAAATCTCAAGCATGAACAATGGAACAAAATCTCACATGTAAAATATAACACATACGTAGATCATAGAAATCCTTCATAAACATGCCATATAATTATCATGATATGAATCTCATAGAAACATGATGAAGAAGAAACATTTGAATAATCGCAAATAGGACTCTATCATCGGCCGGACATTTAATAACCGTAAACACCTTCTTAAGCCTCTGGATCCATATATCCACTTTTACTGAATCCGGTTCTCCCAAGAACTTTAGAACTCGTTCAGTGGTAAAGCGATCATATGCAAATATCCCTTGACCTACGGGGACTGAATCCAAATTTTGTGGTCCTATGGCTTCCATAACATTTGCCATTCTTTTTAATATATTCAAATACTCAGCCTTTCTATATTAAAAATTACGAGCATCCCGTCTTCCTCTACTGGCCATATTATTATCGTATAACTAAAATACGATAGTATCAGTTAATTCAATATATTCAGATTAAAGGAAGGGGCCAACAATTATTCCTTACATTTAAAGATTAAACCCCCAAGCTTCATACACTCTTTACCTCGGTCATTTCATTTACTGCGAAACTTAAGGGGTCAATCACCTTAATATCCCATCTATTCATAATTACCCTGATCCTATTTCTACCCAGATTAAACCTTAAACTTTCGCTTTAAAATCGATCAATTCTAAGGCGATTTTATCATATGAAACATATGACATATCGAACATAAAACATGGGACAAGGACATTGCCATATGAACTGGTATTCCAAAAAAAAATGTAATTTCAAAACCCGTCTACATTTAAAGTTTGCAACTATTCGACCATTAGAACTAACTATATTTTAGATTTGCAGCTACTCAACCATCACATATCGAAGTTGGCTACATTTAAGGTCTGCAATTACTAAACTATAAAAAATGGCTACATTTTAGGCCTACAACTATTCGGCTGTCACATATCAAAACTGGTTACATTTAAGATCTATAGCTATTCGACCATCAAAATTGTTTTCAATTGACCAAAGTTCTTAAAAGCATGCATTTGACTTTTAATATGGGCTAACAACATGCAACCGAGCAAGATCGTAAATATGCAGTCTTATGTTGTTGATAGTAATTTAAATATGCAAGATAGCTTTTCTGCGTACAAATCTCAAGCATGAATTATGGAACAAAATCTCACATGCAAAACATAACACATGCACCAATCATGAAAATCGTTTATAAACAACATGCCATATAATTATCATGATATGCATCTCACAAAAACATAACGAAGAAGAACACTTGAATAATATCAGCTTTCAAACAAAAATAGCTAAGGACAAAACATGGAAGTATACTTGTCTGCTTTATGAATTCCCTTCACTCAATTTAGCCTGGAATTCTTCTTCTCCTTCTTTTCATTTGCTGCTTCCTTCAGATTTTCTAGCATCTTTTCCTAACCCCTACTCTCATATTTATAGGCAATGGGTAGACGCGAGTAGGTCACCTATTTGATACTCCTTTTCCTTCTAAATCTTCCTTATCAGAAGGTCAATGGAGTAGGTGGGAGTAGGGCTTCGATTTGCACTGATTCTGATGATCGTCTACTAGAGTCCTCGGTCTGTTAGACTTACCAACTCTGACCTTTAGCATTATGCTTGCAAAAGTACTTCGAAAATCCTCACCCGCAAATGCCAAATTGGCAACTCTAACAATTGCCAAACTGAAATTGTTACCAGCAATTCACTTCGACTCTTAAATCTACTCTGGCATTTGCGTTTCCCAAATGATCTTGATATTTTTCTCTAAGTCCTTGAAATGTTTGTAAGTCCTTGGGCTTTTTATAACGTCCTCGGTCTCTTCCTAATATCCTCAGATTCTTTCTAATTTTCTCTATTTTTTTCTAAGTTCCAAACAATTCTTTCTAAGTTCTTGAATTCTTCCCAGACAACCTCGATCTTTTATTAGTTCTCGGGCTCTTATAATGTCCTCGGGTGTCACTGTTCATTTACAGATCGCGATTTCATGATTATCCTGGTTATCTTATTATTTTCGGTTAGCACATTATTTTCGGTCAACACATTATTTTCGGTCAACTACATCATTTTTGGTCAATGATGCTGATTCCAATCAACGGTTCTAAATTTCGGTCAATTATCTACTTCAGTCGATTATTAGCTATCTCAGTCTAACTTACTTACCAAAAAAAAATTAGCTATCTCAGTCGTTTATCACTATCTCAGTTGTTATCATCTACGTCAATCGATTACTAACTTTCTCGGTCATTATGATATTTCTTCCGTAGTCATTATCAACTATCTTCTTTGGCTATTTCTCGTTAAGGCTGGTCAACAAGTTGATCCGATCAACCAAGCTAACCGGTCATCTTTCCTTTCTTGACATCTATCTACTTTGGCAAAATATCCTAACTGACTATCATACTATCTAGGCTGAACTTCTCATCAAGGTTGAGAGACTAAGTGTTGGAAACTTGATCATTATACAAAAATCAGGAACTTACAATGAAATGTGATAAGAATTTATTTGATAAAACTAATTTCAATTTCAGTTAATAAATGATAGAATGAATAATATAGAAGTAATTCAGTTAATAAATTCTTAATTAATTAATAATTAAATTAATTTTAATTGGCAATAAGATAATCCAGTTATCAAAATTATATGCGATTAGTAACCGAATTTAGCCCGATTGATTAAATATAGTGTGAATTAAATTAATTAAGTAAAATTATATAAATTTGCAACACAACAAACACATGGAAGGTCCTCAAATCAGCTAAATTTCTAAGAAATTTAGTAAGATGTCCACGACAGCTCATTCCCAACTCAATTTCATGAGTTGTTTACCAATTAAATCAAGTAATTAAAAGATAAAATATGGCAAAAGACACACAGCATAACGAAGGATTAAAGATTATATTAAAAATTTACCACCAATGAAGTAACAATAAGTGGCTAAATGAGGAAGAGCCACCTTAACCGTTTGCATGGCTTGGTTTAACAAGACTTTGCCACTTCATGAGGGCATGTGGCAACTCTAATATTTTTGGATGATGACTAAGCATATTGATAAGTAATTAAATAAAAATAAAAGAGGAAGAAACCGTAGGGAGGTTGGAGGAAAAAGGGGGGCAAAACAGAAAGGAAAACTGAACCAGAACCAAGAAAATCCAGTTGGCTGTTGAGTTTCAAAATTGAAAATAAAATATTTTCGGACAAGAACTCTTCTCCCTTTTTAATTTGTTGTTGAATTATTGATCTTAACTTAAAGTATTGTTGGTTTAATTCTTAAAAACCCTACCGAATCCATGCTAGAATGAACAAAGTTCAGAAACATGTCATAATGGAACTCTATTACTGAATTCTACTGCACCTTATTGATATCTGAATTTTTTCATACTTCATTTGATCGATTCATACCATAAAATTTTTAATGAATATAATTTAAAATGTTAGCTAAATTATCATATTTTTATTTGAAAATAATTCTTACCGTTACCATGTTAGAATGAGCAAAATTCAGTAACATGTCAAAATGGGACTCTGTTATTGAACTCTATGTACCTTATTGATGTCTGAATTTTTTCATACTCTATTTGGTCGATTCGTGTCATAAAATTTTTACTGCATATATTTTTATATCTTGGATAATTCACTATATTTTTATTCTGGAATAATCTTTGCCATTACCATACTAGAATAGCCAAAATTTGGACACATGTATCATAAAGTTGGTTCTGCAACCTGCTGTTATGCTTACTAATATGATAATTTTTACATACTATTATTGGCCGGTTTATCCCATGAAAATTTTAGTGAAGAAATTTTAATATGTTGTTTAAATCACCATATTTTTATTTTGGAATGATTCTCATGAATTAGGCCAGATTCAAGGAGTTTAAAGTCAACTGGCAATTTGAATCGAGAAAATCAGGGACTACTATTGGTGCTAATTTTCTTCATATTTTTGATCGGTTCAAACTCTATAAAAATTAGTATATGAACTTTAATGAACCCTCTAGATGTCATGAAGTTGCAATAAAAATATCTCTTAAAATTCAGATTGATGTAGCCCTAAAAAAATTTAATATCACTGAACTAACCAAATTGCACCAGAATGCTGCTTGGTAGTTTGGAAAATTCAAGCCAAAACCATCCTTTGTCCGACCACCAAACCAGCTCAAAATTGGTCACCAACTATTTAAGACCCTTATTAAAATTGTATTAAATCGGTTCATGAAAATGGGTTAAACAGACCACTAAATCGGATCCCCAAATGAGTAGCGGAACCCTGCGTCCATGCGGTTGAACTAATCGCCGATCCGGTCATATTATTTAGTACTAGGGTTGATCTATCACCTTGTAAAACAATTTTTTAAAAATACCTCAATTTGTTTACTATATTGGTCCCAGAACGAAAATTGCTACTAAACCGGCCGATTTGCACTTAATTGCCTGTTTTGCTAATTTAGTATGAACCAATTAGGAAATAAATAATAAAACGGCCATATATGATATCTTAAATTAATAATCAAGCTATATATCATATAAATCGGTTGTCCATTATAAGAATCGAATGTTAAAGATATTTAATGAACCAGTTTTTAATGAATCGGCTAATTTGATAAGTAAACCGATTTATACATAATTCTTTAAAATGATGAACTGGTCACTTATTATATGAATAATGGTGAACCGACTCATATGATATAACCGGCAGAATATTATGAAAAGCAAACCGATCATAAATCAAATTTGTGATTAAACCGGTTAAAGATATGAAATAGAATCGAACCAATTAGTAAACTTGTAAATTATAAAATTCATGGACCGGGAATCGAATAATATGTTATCTAAAAATAAGTCCATCACATGTTAAAATGTA
>JAODPA010067420.1:0-10581 GCA_025585075.1 Nepenthes mirabilis | reverse complement strand
CGAAATTAGATGGAGGGTCCATAAATACAGTCAAAATGTATAAAAGATATAAATTTGAAAGTTCGATATCAAAGTCTGAAGGTAGTCTCTTACTCAAATTATAATCCATATCAATTATAGTCTCATCGGGGCATATACTAAATGAAACGTCATCCATAACAAAATCAAATATATCCGAATCCAATCAGAACATATATTGAATAAAACAGAATCCGGATCAAAATCATGAATAGACAAAACGGAATTTGGAACAAAATTATATAAGAAACGAAATAGGTTCCATAATAAAATCACATATTAAATATATGAGACTAACCGAATTCCATTCGTGGGAAACCAGCGAATCTCAAGATGAAATTCGAATACAAATTAATACAGAAATACAAGCCATACATAAAATCAGAGAAGTAATGACCAAGAGACTAATTTAAGGAAATGTTACACATAATCTCGATAACCCTAAGCCAGATCATCTACTATTTAGACCTACAAGTTAGGCTATCTATGTACACTGTCTCACATAGATAAGGATCATGCTTACTATGTTTTAACACTCATGGCATTGGATGCAATACTCAAATTTAGTATATATATTGGGACGTCCGAATATATTTGTTTCTATTTAATTCACTTATGATGGTTCTTGTAACGTCCCCGACGCACCCGCATGTAAATATTGTCCGCTTTGATTTGGGGGAACTTCGCAACGTCTCCAGCCTACAGGCTGAGGCCTGGGAAAACTTCACGGCGTCTCCAGCCTACAGGCCTCACAATTTTGTTCCTGACAGATAGAGTCCACCGCCCCCAAAACACGTCTACAAGGGGGGAGGTGTCCACGCCTTTATAAGGATACTTCGTTCCCCTCCCCCAATCCAATGTGGGACACTACAGTTCTCATTAAAATGCAGATGGGGTAGATCATCTACAAATAGAGCTTTTTCTTGCTGATAGAAAAGGAATTTACCGAGCTTTTCCCTTTTGGAACAAATCTCTCCCCATCGGGAGAGGGTTAGATAACAAATAACAGATCAAATCATAGAGGTAGAGATCTCAATCCCCATGCAGCAACACATGTGTACCAATGCACAATCCATATAGGTTTCATACCCTTTTCTATACAAATATGCTGATATACAAATATACAATCTTAAATATTTATCCATTTTTTTATGAAATGAAAAAATCTCAAATACTTGCAAAACTTGAATAAAACCCTTAAATGATTAGTAAAAATAGCATGCATGCACAAAGAAAATAAATTGGCTAAATAAAATAGTATGCATGAATATTAGAATTGTAAAATATAAGCAAAACTTATCAAATGCAAAAACAGATTAAGGATAGGACGAGAAAATACTTGCTTCAACCTCCTACCAAATAGATATAACAAAAGAATATTCTGATCTACCACTTCTCTCCTTCCTTTCTCCTTTTTTTCTCTCCTCTCTTCTTTCTCCGACACGAAATGCCTACATAGTGCCCCGCAGCCGTTTATATAAACTACCCAACGCTTGAGGCGTGTTGGCATGCCTCAAATACCAACCCTCAACATTCGATGCTCGAATGCGGCCTCGGGAGCCCCTCAAATACCACCACTCTGGAATTGGCGCTCAGGCGTCACTTGGGCACCTCTCAGGCACCAACTTGTTGATCTGAATATCCTTAAAAATTTTATAAAGTATTATTATCTTAATACATTTAAGTAACCCAAAATAACATATAATATTAAATTAAATCAAATGAAAATCAGGCATTATAGAATCTATCTTGAGCTATGATCTTCTTGGAAGTTGATCCCTACCAATGTAAGAAGTAGTCCTCTTTGTCAAAAGTATGGGATGGTGATTTTTGGAACTGGATTTGTCTACCCTTCTAGCTTAGTATTCTTGGAGTTTAAGCCCTTCATATATGACATGAATTTGGAAAGTTTGTCATTCAGCCTTTACTCCAAATCATTCTGTGGTATGGTGATCTTTGTGGCTGGATTCAGCTATTCTTATAGTTCTGAATTTCTGGGATTTAGAGAGCACTTCATGTTTAATATGAACTTGGATTGTTTGTCATCCAATCTTTACTCCAAATTATCTCATACGTTATTTGATTATTGAATATGTTCTTTCTCGTAAGATAAAGAATTGGGTTGGAAGGTTATTATTCAATTTTTACATTATACTTTCCTGGATTTCTTGCTGCCATTGTTGCAGTTGTTCAACCAAAATTTTCCTTCTTGCTACCATGATTTCTGTGTGATGTTTGAGTCGCTGAATCAAGTGTGTTTATGGCTGACGAAGGCCTTCTTTGATACCACCTGTAATATAATCTGCTGAATTGGATTAAGTGTTTGGTGAATTCAAGATTGTAAGAAGGAAATGAGAAAAAATTTGATGAAGGGTCGGGGAAGAGGAGAACCAAAAGTAATAAGGGAGAAAGAGAGAGAGAGAAATAGAGATGGATGATGAGATGATCGAACAGAGTAGCAGAGAAAAAGGAGATAGAATAGACAGACGAGGGTGAAAAGAATTCATAAGGGAGTAGAGAATATTCATTTCATTAACATCCTGTCCGTACAAGTGCTAAAATGCCTGGCATATATTGTTGCAATATTATCAACTAATTAACAATTCAATTAACTAACTCAAACTACTTCTAACTAGCTGATCCAGTCACAACTGATTCCTCCACATTGGCTATCAAATACAATTGCTAGTGCTAATCTGGGCCGTGCTGTGCTAATGCTGATTAATCTAAACCTGCTTAAGTTGTGCTGTGTTTTGTTTTTGCTCCTTCTCGGTTAGTATTACATGACAGCCATATAGTTTAAAATATCTTTAACATAATTAATTAATTTTGGTCTGATGGTTTAGCAGTTCATTATGAGAGATTAGAATATACACACAAGACATTACCTGGGAAAACCTTAAGCTCTGGTGGTTTACCTAATAATAATAACATTTCTCAATATGGCATGTCCTGTCTATTGAAATAATTATAAATTATTAATGCACATATTTCAGTGTTGTGAAACTATTTTCTCATAGCAAAGCCTAGATATGGGACCATAAATTGCAGAGCGGTAGGAATTGAAGTGATGACTGCTATAAGAATTGCATATTTAAAAGCATTTTGTTTCTAATAAAATTTAAACTAATTGTATCTGATGGGTTTAGTATTATGGGCCGGCCCAAAGTCCGAATCGTAGCAGATGAACAACCTGTCAGAAACTCCTCCAGGTCCAACGCAAGGCAACCAAGCGGCCAGCAATCTGACCGAGTAAATCTTCTCAAGATATCCCTACTTAAGGCCCCACATCGCTCAGGCAAGTAAAAGTTATTCTGCATATCACACTATAAAAGTCGTTATCATAGCAGGCTCCAAAGGGCTTAACATAATACGGAACCACCACCAGCCACTCTCCTATGAGTGCAGACCTGCCCTCCATCCAGGAAGCCCTCCCTCTAGGAGGCCAACTCTCCCTCCAGGAGGTCAGCCTTCCGTCCATGGAGCCCTCCTTCTTGGAGGCTAGCCCACCACTCAGGCACCATACCCTCCATTCCGGAGACCTGCATCCAAGCGTCGTACCCTCTATCCAGGAGATCCTTCATTCAAGCGCCATGTCCTCCATCAAGGAAGCCCTTCATCTAGGAGCTCGGTCCTCCACCCCTCAACCAACCTCACCTCTAACCCGCCTACTAGCCGGGCACACCTAATTGAGCCAATCCTCCATCCCTCTAAGACACCCCTCAACCAAACATACCTCGAAGCCCCCAGCCAGGCGCACCTCTAAGCCCCCCAATCGGACGCATCTCTAAGCCACTTCTCAATCAGGCACACTCACACTTAATCTTCTATTGCATGCATCCACATATCTCTCATATCCTTACATCTTTCTATTTGTTAGAAAGATTTCTGACTTGAGTATCGAAGGATAAATTGGGAAGTGAATCCCGTCATTCCTCTGACCTATTGTTCGTTCATTGAGTTATGCATGACCCATGTTATTAGAAACGGAGATTGGACCCGCCTCAATTCGACTCGACGCAGAAGATTAGGTGGTTTCCTAATCCGTACAACAACTCAGATCCAGGGATACATTATCAGTGCCGTTTGTCAAAAACAACTAAAATGTCTACCATCGCAACTACAAGAGCGGTCAGTATCCTAGGTACGAGCAACGCACTAGTTGAACACCTCCTCAAGTAGCCATGCGGACGGACTACTGGCCCTAAGCATACAAATGTTTGCTGCCCAACCAGATGTCTTGACCCTAGTGGCCCCAGGACGTCCACACCCATCCGAAAGTGTAATGTTGGGGACTCCACCTAAGAAAATTAGTATCCACGGAGGAAGCCTCATCGACTCGACGACCTCAGTATTCAGTGGGATTCATGCGACAGGCCAGCTCTTGGAAGAGAGTACGACTCAGTCCCGGAGTGCAAAGCAAAAGCGTAGAGTGATGATGCCTTTGCTACTCCCGAGATGATTGACGACCTTCTGGCCGTAAAGAAGACTTTTGCAGCACCAATAGGTGCCCTATCATTCCCACACTGGGGCAAGAGGCCTAACCTGGAGAGAGCCTCCAGAGTGTTCGGCCATCTGCTTATGAGCGGCCTCACTGGAGTAAGAGGCCAAACCCTAGGGCTCGGCAAGGTTGATCTTGTGGTAGCGCCCCTCATCGGCCCCGTGCAGACCAGCAGATCTAGTAAAAGCTATCATGGTTCTTTTGATAGGGGATCGATATGCTCAACTCGCTACCCAGCACACTAGCCAGAAACGTCTCCATGGTGACAACCCCTCATTAGGTAGCTATGCTGACGAACAATTGGCCCCAGAGCATGCAGGCACTCGAAGCATGGATGAGTGCCTTCTTCTTGACTGCATGCGTCCATTCAAAGGTGTTATACTGGGAGGTCTACCCTCCAACTCTAAAGCAATCGAAGCAGACCAACATCTATAGCAGATCCGATGTCTTGATGATCTTGTGGCCCAAGCTACCACGAGTGATGGGGCCTAATGGCAGCTAAAAGACAGACCGAGCCATGGAGTGCGGATGAAAGCCCAGATCGATGCATTCTGTGCCGCTCCAGTGCAGCAAGAAGGCCCCCTTCATGGGGAGAAACTCCACGCAGCGTCGGAAGACACTTCACCTACCTAGCAAGGTTGCCATTCATGACAAGGATTTGGATGTCTCCATCCCCTCGCAGCATCTAGGAACTGGACTTAAGGCCCCCGCAACTGAAGCTTTGATCCGATGCTCCACTTGGATCATTTTAATGCTTCATTAGGCCCTCAGGGCCTCATAAGTTCCCGACGCAGTGTCGGAAGCAAGTTGGGGGTGCCATCAAGGGCGGTAGTGCCCTCAACCCCTCGCACATAACGTGCCACACCAAAAGATATTGCCGGTGCACCGAGCAGGACAAGCAGCGGCTGGGATATCCTCGAAGGTAGCGAAGGACTCAACCCCCTGCATACAACGTCCCCTACCTGAAGACACTGGCTTCATGCCGCATTGACTCAGTAAGACAAATCCTGCCTTTTGCAGTGTAGAGGCCACAGACACAAGACTACTAGTGCAAGTAGCCAGTCCCCCTTGCTGATGGGGACCGCACCCAGCCTCGGTGATCCTCCAAAGCAAGGTGCACCAGCTACGACTCCAAGCCAGAAGACCGATCCCACGGCAATGCCTCTCATCGGCCTGCTACATAGTAGCAAACATCACATAAGTCATCACGATCCTCGCAGTAGGGGCTCAACATGCTCGGCCCGTAACCTATTGCATTGCAGCAGGCATCGTCCGACCAAGCGCCATATAAGTCCGAGTTGCCTGAGGCCGTATCAGTAAACAACAGAACCCGTGCCACTAGCCAATAGGCCACCTAGTGTGGTAGCAAGGCATTGCCCAACCAGTCCATGGTGGAGGATCCAATTCCACAAAGCATAGAGGCTGTAGGCCAAAGCACCTACCAAAGCGCCTCAATGACCCTTCAAAACGGTGCACAATTGCCGTGCACCTCGGATGGTTGACCAATCCCAAGGGCATAGCATGCCATCCACCACATACACCAATGACAATTCCACGCCAATAAAAGGTAAATCTTATGTGCATAATATTGCTTGCTTGAATCATACTGCTATTAATGAAATAGTCATTTCATCTACTCATGCGAGTACCTACATACCATTTTGTAATGTCAAACAACCTAAACTGTCCCTAAATCAGAAGAGCACTCGTTTGCCTGCAACTTGACCTACGAATGGTCAAAGAACCTCGGTTCCATACCAAGTAGCCCATACGCGGTCGAATTTGAATCTCAATCCTATCCGAGTGGCCCATATGCAATCAAATTTGAATCTCGATCCTGTACCAAGCGGCCCATGCACGGTCGGATTTGAACCTCGGTCCCATACTGAGTGGCCCATATGCAGTTGAATTTGAACCTTAGTCCTATACCAAGTATCTCATTTACAGTCGAATTTGAACCTCGGTCCCATACCAAGCCGCCCATGCATAGTCAAATTTAAACCTCGATCCCATGTCAAGCGACCCATATGTGGTCGAATTTGAACCTCTATCTCATACCAAGTGGTTCATACATGATCAGACCTAAATCTCGGCCCTGTGATCAAGTGGCCAATGCGCGGTCAAATTTAAAACCTTATGTGGCTTTTCAACATACGTGCGATGATTTTCTCCAGTAGGGACGAGCACCATCAGTCTACAATAGTTGGCGGACTAGGACCATACGTATAAAAGCTATAGCTTCCTCTAATAGGACCGAGTATCAATGGGGACATGCGAGCAATGGCCTATGCAAGCCAAAGCCCAACAATGATAGCCTCAAAACTTAACCAGTAACTACCTTTTCTCAGCACCATGACCCCCTCCTGGTAAGGGCAAGCGCAACCAGTCAAATGCATTCGTCAAAGCCAGGCAACGATAGCCGTAAGGCTTAGTCGGCAAAGAATCTTCCTCAGTGCCACAACTTCCTTTCATAGGAACGAGCATTACTTGACTCAAGTGATGCACATCCAGGCCATCCACGACAGCCTTGGCACTCTGCCAGCAAGCAGAAAGGCATCCTCAAAGAAGGAGCCATTGAGATCGGATCCATAGCTCAGCCACGATCACAGCCTCGATCCGTTCGACCACCCTACTAGCCGAAGGGTCCCCTACTCCAGCATCGAATTTTGCTGGGGGCTCCTCACCCCAATCCCTTTAGTCGACTTGCTAGTAGTAATGTAGGGCAAGGACTCTTCCAATGAATGTAAAGTGTGGCCTACTCCACAACTCAAATGATCGGCTATTCTGATGTGGGAATCCCCCTAGCAAACACGGCAAAGGCTTCCCCTCTGTCTCCGAGAGACTGACCAAGTCAGATCAGTACTGAGCTCAGGCGGCCCTCAAATCAAAGGCGCCAACAAGAAGGTCCAAGATCAACCCTGATCCCTCTAAGTAGAGCCGAGTCCTCTGCCCTTTGCCTCTTCAAACATAGTTGGTTGAGAAGGAAGCAGACCACCATGTGACCCCTCGAAGTACATCCTCGTAATGAGGCAATCCAATCCCAAGCCTGAGTCTTCCCTCCACAAGCTCTTGGATCTTGCTCGATACTCGAACGGCTTACAGTCAAAGTTGACGTCTCGTTCTCAACTCTACGTGACCTCGGCTCCCTAAAACAAGCCGACTAGGAACAGCAAAGCATGCGAATGTCATAGTTACCGCATGACAGCTCCGCCTTCCAATGCAACCTGCTGGCAACTATTGATGCCCTAGTGCACTATTTCCCATGGATGGCAAGCTAACAGATCCAAACCCTAGTAGATTCGAGGCTCATCCAATTGGCTCGTGCCTTGACCAAGCATTAGGGCAGACTGTAGTGAGTCGAACCGCCGAAAAACTAAGATGCCAGCTGGCTGGACATCAAGTCACCAAGAAGTCAAGCAACAGAAGATACTCGACCCTGATCGGCTCGAGGCAAGCTCAGGCAGCCCCTATCTCTGCTAAGCATGAGAACAAGTAGCTATAAGCCAAACCACTAGAAGAACAAGTTTTTAGAGCGCCAGACTTCCAGATTGGCATAGCCCAAGCAGCCGAAGGAATCATCTAACCGCTTCAATCACTTGCATTATACAAAAATATTGGAGCCATGCAACAAAGTCAAAGGATGCTTGGTAGTTCCCTACTTCAACCCCTCTTACAAATTATGAAGCTCGCAGCAGCAGACGTACAACTCAGATGAAAGAATATGTGGAATGACAATTTGACTTCTAGAGCCTTACTTCACTAGGTCTAGCACCCACAGGGAAAGCTGGCACATGACCCTGGAACAGAATCTCAGTGACCAGAGTATTATGTTCCAAACGGTCGAGAAAATCAAGCCCTTGCATGCCACCTTCCGCAGGTTGTTGAAGCAGGAAGCACAAGTCGAAACCCTTCCTAGCAAGTGCCAAGGATCATCTCCCCACTCTCACTCAGGAGGTGACCATCAGAGATCATCCACCAAGGCAGGCCGCAACCGCACAAACTAGAGTTTGCACCAAACCCAACGTGGTGATGATGGCCCGAACCCAAGGTAGACTCAGAGAGCTCCTCCATCAACAGGTGCCAACAGTCCCATAAGGACCACAGATGGAGTGTCTATCTGCCCAAACGGGAAGAAGAAGAAGCAACCATCTTCCCCATTGAGGCCAAACCACCACTCCACTAAACCGCCCTAGTGATGACTATGCGACATTTGTGGGGACAAGCATATCATAGTGACCCTATACTCGGGCCTCCCCCATCACCGCCTAAGACCGATCAAAGCAAGGGAAGCAAGGTAGACTTCAAATGCATTTTCAAGTCTCTCAAAACTTCCTTAGATCCCGGCCAATGGTAACACAAGCTCTATACCCACTCCGATCTATCGCATTACTTGGCTGATGGGAGAATGGTTCATGAAGTAAGGCGCAGGAAGCCCATCCATCTAGAGTTAAGGGAGGAGGTCAGCAAGCAAGTATTACGGAAGATTGCTCTCTCCAGTGCTATCCACAGAGAATCGATAGGTTCAAAGAGTTGAATCGCCACCAAATCTTGCCAAGAATAGACAAAATTTGTAAGACATTTGGAAAAGGGACACGCATACAAACCTACACAACAATATCTCATCATTACATACTAGGGGTTGAAATTTCAAACCTCCTAACATGGAGGGCTAGTGATGGTTCAAGTATCGTGGGGCAGTCTAGAGTCCGAATCGTAATAGATAGATAGCCTGTCAGAAGCTCCTCTAGGTCCAGTGCAAGGCCCACCGAGCGGCCTAACAATCTGGTCGAACAAATCTTCTCAAGGTATCCTGCTTAAAGTCCCACATCACCGAAGTATATAAGAGCTATTTTGCGGATTACACTATAAAGGCCGTTGCCATAATAAACTCTAGTAGGCTCTAGATGGCTCAGCACAATACGCAACTACTGCCATCCATTCTCCTATGAGTGCAGGCCTACCCTTTGTCCAGGGATCCCTCCCTCCAAGAGTCCAGCTCTCCCTTTAGGAGGCCAGCCCTCCTTCCCGGAGACTAGCTCGCCATCCAGGCACCATGCCCTCCATCCCAGAGGCTTCCATCCAAGCACCATACCCTCCATTCAATCATCATACCCTCCATCCAAGCGCCATACTCTCAGGCGCCATACCCTCCACCTAGGAGCTCGATCCTTTGTACCTCAACCGGGCTCACCTCTAAACCACCGCTCGATTGAGTGGACCCCTAAGTTGTCCTCATCTGGGCACACCTCTAAGCCACCTCCTAGTCGAGCGTACCTAACGTCCCTTAGTCTGATGCACCTCTAAGATGCCCCCAACCGAGCACACATCTAAGTCGTCCTTAGTTAGACACACCTCTAAGCCGTCCCCTAATTGGGCACACCTTTAAGCAAGTCCTCAACCAGGTATACCTCTAAACCACCTCTCAATTGAGTACACCTCTATGTTGCCTACTAGTTGGGCACACTTTTAAATTGCCCCTAGTCAGGCGCACCTCCAAGCCACCCCTCTACCAGGTACAACTCTAAGCCACCCCCTTAGTTGGGTGCATATCTAAGCCACCCCTTAATCTGGCGCAATCACATTCAATCCCCCATAGCATGCATCCATGTATCTCTCACATTCTCGCATCTTTTTATCAATTAGAAAAGATTTCTAATTTGAATATCAAATGATAAGCTTGAGAGTGAGTCTCACCAATCCTCTAACTTATTATTTATTCGTTATATTGTGCAGGATCCAAATTATCAGAGATAGAGATCAGACCCGCTTCAATTTAATCAGACACGAATGATCAGGTGGCTCCCTAATCTGTATAACAATTCAAATCTATGGACACATCATTATCATAGTTGAGCTTTTCTGTCAAATTTCTATATCGATATAATAAAATATCCAACAATTAGAAGAGTCCATTAGTTTTATTTTCTTTTGGTTTAACATGGTATTGAATGTTATGACTATTTTTTTACTTTGATAGTCCCTATTATAAGTTTTAGTTTACCATGACCCATAGTGTAATATCCAGATATTTTGACTCAGATTATATAGTAATGAATTTAATA
>JAODPA010067419.1:0-10584 GCA_025585075.1 Nepenthes mirabilis | reverse complement strand
TCTCTCTCTCCCTCTCTCCCTATTCTCTCCTCTCTTTCTCTCGTCCTGTTTCCTCTTCCTCAAACTGCTCCTCTTTTCCTCTTTGTCTGCTTCAATCGCCGTCCTCCTCCGTCAGAACTCCCCTCACCTTTCACTCCGTTCGCCGCCGACAATGGACATTCCAGCCGCTGCCGAGCAGCACGTATCATCTTCCATCAATTTTCTTTTTCTATTTGGCTAGAGTTTGAATGACTTGAGATTCAGATAGTGAATCGAACATTATTCGAGTTAGAATAATTCATAGGCCCAACACAAAATTTCTCTGATTGAATCAAATTGTATGATTCAACTTCATCTCCTCGAAGTAAAAATGCAACTAATATATCCCCAACCAAAAAGAGACATGGGTTATCGTGAAACAACACAATGAAACGGCTTTATTGTAGAGTTGAGGGGAAGATGGCAGTTCTTAAACAGACTAAGCAATTGAAGAATAATTGATGACATGAAAACGCTTACAATGTCAATGGCGTCACGCCAATTTGGATGCCAAACTTGCAGCAGTGAATATCGGAGCAAGAATTAGAACTAGAGTTCCACAAACCTGTGTTCAATGACTCCGAGACCTTCACAGCCGTAAAAGATTCAAGCCATGGTTAAATTGCTGTGCACACGCTGTTCCTCTCACGTCTGATCTCCATTGGGCCTGGAACGGGTCAGACGGCGGCGCCTTCTCGGGATAGGCGAAGAATCATATTCGCCGACATCACTAAACGTGGCGGTGTCATTATTGTTCTCATTGAAGAAATAGTTATCATCGTCGTCATCTTCATCTTGTAGACCCAATAGATTCTCACCCCAGAGATACCGGCGACCAGAAGCAGCTCCTGATGAACGCCTGTGCTGCCTTGTCCACACCCTCGACCGACTCCTTAGCTCGTCCTCCATCGATCCAAGCATCTGAAACATAAAGTTAGTCCACCACGGCCCGTCAACTTCAACATCGCCGGAGGACCTATCCCTCTCGGCTGCAAACCTGTCTCCGTTTTCAATGACATAGTCTCCAAGCACAATCGCACCAGGAATTGCAGAGTGGATGGAACTAACAACGTCGTCATATTCTCTCTGGTGCTCGAGGCGTCTCCAAGCTCTCTGTCTTGACGGGTCAATTTCACCAGGCCGAGCCAATGGGTGAACGCCCCTAGCATGCCTTCGCAATTCATGGTAGTTTCCAACAAACGAGCATGATTCTCTAGAGCAACTTCTATGCTTCAGGTTAAGATATTTTCGAGCCTCTTCTACGACCTTCCAGCCAAAGACATCGCCCCTACACAGAGGGCACTTTAGACTCAACTTCGCTGCAGTAAGAGTCTGCTCATCAAGCCCTCCATGGGCATTTTCTCCAGAATCATGAATTCCGGCCAATTCATTTCTAAAATTGTGATGGCTTGAGTTTACAAGTCTACGAGGAGGATCAGTGATGATGCCCTTCTTCAGTTTTTTGAAGCGATCGAGGCAATTAGAGTGCCGATAACTTGTGTCGCATATATAAGATACACAGCCCTTCCCATGCGAGCTACACAAGAGAAGAACAGCATTATGCGGATGGTCCATGCAGATGGGGCACAATGCATCGTCCCATTCCTTGTGGCGAGCACGGAGATCTGCATCACTGGGCATGCTTTGTTGCTTACAGGCAACCTTGCATACACTGAAGCTGCTCAGAACTTATTAGAAGTCATCTCCATTAAAAACACAATCCAAGGATTCAGTGAAATTTATAACATAAGTTATAACAAGTATTTCCTTTAGGTAATTGCAAAGATATAGAACATGCAAACTGCAAAATAAATAAATAAACAAATAAATAAAATTGATTTGGTTATGCTAAGAGAAGCTAATGTTTCTATTCATCCAAAAAACAAAAGTAATATATTAAGATTGTTTTCGGGATTTAACAATTAGATAAAATGAAATAACATAGAGAAAATGATAAGACATATAAGGAGCCATATACAATTAATTCAGACGACTTATTCCAAATGTGTTTCTAGGCATGATAAGAATGCCATAATATATAAGACTAGAACATGCAAAATAAAATATCAGATAAAAAAAAGACTATTAATTGCTTAAAAATATTAGTTTTTTTGCAAGATGAGAATTCTAACTCTGATATTTTTGAAGTCAAATAAGATAACAGGTTAGTAAAAATTGGGGAAAGGACAATATGAAGAACCGGATGAAATTGATTATAGAAATGATAAAAGATGAGAAGATCACAAGAAAAGATGAAAGATTAAAATTACATGACATTATCATCAAATCAAAAACAAATAGAAAATATGCGGGAATAATTGTGGGGGTGACATGTGACTAGCTTTCATATATTGTACAGATTGCTTCATATTCATAAGAGCCTTAAATTTTCCAGCAAGGAACATAAAACATTGAAAGAACCTATTCTTTCATAAGAGTTGTATTCCCATTCACCATCACCATCTCATGCAATTTTTGTTTCTATGACAACCCTAATTTGAGTTTACATTTATCCTAATACATTAAATTCTTGGAGAACAAAACTCTCAACTCAATGATGCCATTGTAAAATTGAGAATTGGTAGCATCCACCATAGCCAAAATGTTTGTCCTCACTGCTTCAAGTCACATAACTTTCTTCCAGATTATCAAAATTCGGCTCACCTGGTTGGGTAACAAGAGATGGAATGAGATTGAACTTGAGAAGGTGAAAGGAACTGTGAGGCCAAAATGGAAAACCAGATGCCAAACTTATGTCTGCTAAGCAGCGGTTTAGGACTGTTAATTACGAAGAAGAAAACATCAAGGACTTTGGAAATGTATAACAAGCCTCCTACTCTTGTATGGGATTTAAAAGAAGAATCCCATGTATAGCAAGGCCAATCTTAGTGCTACTAAGAAGAAGTACATAAATGTTAATTATGAAGAAGGCCAAGGACTTGGTAATGTGTAACAAGGCCCCTATATCTCATATAAGATTTAAAGCAAGGTATTGATTGGCTACCAATTCTGAGCATGATATGATATGAATCAACTAGCAAAGGGGAATGCTAGTTAGATAGGCCATCTATTCCACTATTTTGGGTCGCATCAAATTGTGAAGTAAAACATTTGATCACCTAAATATGACAATCCAGCCTCCCACATCTGTATTCTCACTATTCAAACCATGACGTCAACAAAGTAGCTTTCTCCAAACAAATCTGTATAGAGTCGGACCACAGTACATCACCATAACATTTTCAGGACACAAATGTAATCAATAAGAACAAGAAATAGGTGCAACTATGATGCCAAACTACTCCAATGCAATGATGAAAAACACCATACATACATTGCCATTTTTTTTTCAATTAGAAGAGTTCAAAAGAAATGAGAACATGAACTAATAGAAATACTACAAGAACCTGACATTTACACTATTAGCATACATCCATACATATATACAATATATTGCCATTTTTTTTCAATTACAAGAGGCCAAAAGCAATGAGAACATGAACTAATAGGAATATCATAAGATCCTGACATTTACAGTACTCACACTCACCAGAAGGAAGAATTGTGAAGGATGTTTTTCAACTTGAGCTCCAAAATGTTTGTGGCACTGACAGGTTTTACCACGTAATATGAATCTTTATTTGATTCTACATATAAATGAAAAGCCAAGTCCTCATGCAACGCTCCAAACCATGTAAAATTTATGCAGTAATCTACAAATCTTTCTGACAAATAGCTTTGACAGTGAACTAATGACTATGTCTGAGACCAAAAGCACTGATCCTCAAAACCTCCAGTTATTACTGCAGAAGGGAAGCATGGTCATTTACACTCTTAAATCTTTGTACAGAAGCATTAGAAAGTATTCCAGCCAACAAGACACCACTCCAAATTATTAAAAGGATAAAATATTAAAGTAAATACAGATAAGCATCAATAGTAAGGGCCATAGAAAGTTCCACAAATTGTAAAGATGAACACAAATCATTCTTAACCAAGCCTAAATGACAAAATGATTAAGAGAAGCACCAACCCCTCCCTCTTGTTGAGTTTTGGGTCACTTTCTTGTGAGTCCCACGCCCATTTAATATATTGTCCAGTGGTACACCAGATGTCACATGAGTTTTGACTTGATCAAAAGAAATTATCGAATGGCATATGACAAGTGCGCAAACCAAGCATGTGTGCCATTTGTCCACAATAGAGTTGCCCAATGTGTGCCTGAGAGACATACATGCGTATTTTGTTTAGAGTGTTTAGCACCTGAGATGCACCTAATGGGCACTTGTGCACCGTTTGTGTAGTAGCCTCGCACCTGATGCACATCTAATAGGCGCTCAAATGGCGTTCTTGATATTAAATCATTCTAATGCGATTTTAGGGCATTCATCACGATTCCTTTTGAGTTGTTGAATGCCAACACAATGAGGAAAAGAAGAAAAAGAGAGAGAAAAGAGAGAAAAGAAAAATTTACTCACTTGTTTGAGACCCGAATCATGTTCCATTCTCTACCGACCCAGGATACGTTATTCTTATCATTATGAAAGACATTTTACCGATTATTTTTCTTTTCTTTCATCTCATATTTTCTATTATAATGTATTGTGTCTTTATATTTGTTGAATGTTTTGTAATCAAAACTCACCACTAAGTGAATATTATTTGGACCTATAATCCCGTGATTTTTCACCTCATTTCTAAAAGAATTTTCTACGTAAAATTTTGTATCTTATTATTTGTGATTATTATTGTTCGTTATGCAATATCGATTCATCTTCTCACGAGTTCAAACAAGGGGGTTCAGAACCCAACACTTTCCACCCTTTGCTCCTCCCCCCCCCCCCCCAAAGAAAAACAAAAAACAAACAACAAATGCTCCAAAAGGACAAATGACATAAGTAAATATGAATTCTTGCACAATTTAAACAACCAAAAAGAGAAAATTTATTTTTCTTAAGCCTCATCTGGTAATAACAATATGTCACTATGAATACATTTAAGGAGAACTTGTGACATGTTTGATCTAGAAGAGGAAGTGGAGTCTGTCTTTATTTGAAAAAAAGGAATTTACCCAGATAGAGCTCCACTTTCAGGCAACACAGACTAACAACACCCTAGGACAATATCATCAAAATTTGAGGTTATGCTTCTTATACAGCACCAAGTTCTAAAAACTGTGAAATTAAGTGAAACAAAATGCTTTCAGAAAACATATTAAGCATCTACGGATGAAATGGCAACAGCCTTTCTAACCAAATCACCCTATTTTTCACAGGAATCATCTACATAGTTGGGGAAATGAATCATATCATCACCAAGGCAAAGTTAGTCATAATAACACTACGTGTGTGTGTGTGTGTGTGTGTGTGTGTACATTAAATTTCCAAACAAATAAACAACTAATCATCACAGCACAAGACAAGCACTTCCTTTAATTAAAAATGAAAAAAGAAATAAAGCATATTCACCTACCGCAGATTTATGGCAGCAGATCATCAAGAACCACTAGTTATCTATGGGCTGATATTCACTCCTCCAGGGTTGCAATTGGAAACATCCAATTACCCTAATCGAAACCACTCTTTTGATAGTCAACAATAAATGACATCAATTTTATACAAATCTTCTGTGATTTAGTCAGTAAAGCCACCTATCTAAAACTATTGTCGTTTAATTGATGCGGCGTTATCAGAACTACCAAATATCACTGTGCATTTGAGATTAAGATATTTGAATGTCTAGTTGGAGAAAAACTCATTACGTTTGTCCGAACCAATAAAAATTAATTCAATAAGAAATTAAGACCAAAAACCTAACGCTAACTCTGACGTAAAGCCTAACTCAAAACGCCAAACTTCCAAATCAACAAATTTCACATAGATTTATTGCATGACTTATAATCAAACGCATCGAGACCTCACGAAATGCAGGATCAAAACAAAGTCAATAAAATTAAAGAATAACATGTAAATTGAGGCATAAAGATCAGGATTTACAAAAACAGATTCCTCTAGCTTTCTCAGTGTGATGGCTAATTCATGGTTGTAGATTTGTCGATGCAAACATCTAAAATTTCAATTGATTGAGATTGAGATAGTTTTTATTTCAATAGAGATAATTGTTTAACTTTCCATCCGTAAACTCAAGGTGGGTCAGAGGAAATGGAGAGAAACGTACAAGAAAGTTAATTCCTCTTGTTTATACAGTAGGACGGAAGAAAGAAAGCAAACAATTCTGCGTTATAAATCACGGCGTCGGAGAAAAACGATGACGCCGAGCCGAGCGGAGTTAGCCGACTCGCTGAACTGCCGCCTTGGGCGAGCCAAAAGACGCATGCTTTTACTGGTTAGTTTTTCTTTTTTTTTTTCACTGCTCAGAACTTATTAGAAGTCATCTCCATTAAAAACACAATCCAAGGATTCAGTGAAATTTATAACATAAGTTATAACAAGTATTTCCTTTAGGTAATTGGAAATTCTCAAAGGGTCCCACGCTACCGGAGTCAATAGAAGCATGAGTTACCAAACCAATTAGTTAAACCCACCTCGGCACATGAATTAAGTACATATGAGAAAAGATATAAACTCGCATGGTTGTTATCATAATGAAGCAATCTTATCATAATGCCAATAATTCCCCTCTCATGTAGCATATATGCATGCATGTGAAGATATATATCGCACACACCAATATTGCAAGTCTTATTGTATATAACAAAGTGCTAGTCTTGATCCCACTCGTGGAGATTCTTATTAAAAATTTTCCTGTTGTCCACGGTTACTAAACAAATGGTTTCCCATTATTCCCATCTATCATAGACAAAAACTCACCAAATGTCAAACTGCACCCACTTCCCTACTGAAATAAGGGCGATCATTGTCTTTCAAATTATGAAAACCAAATGAATAAAATTCTGGGTCACATTTTTCATTTTTCAAATTCATTTTGACTTTATATATATATATACATGATCTCCTTCACAAAAAGTGTGCACCATCTAAAACAGGCATTCAGTAACTGAAGGAGTATATGATTGAAGAAAATATTGATAGTTTCCTAACTACAAAATCCCAGGACCTTTCAAAAACCAAAAATAAAAAATAATCCAAGGAGTCCTACAGAATATTACATGGTTTCTTGTCTAACTCAAGGCCAGAGATAAGATTTTAACCTGTACAATATATATGTCAAATATTTCATTGTTTAGGCCTATCTTTCTAATCAGTAAAAAAGGAGGAAATAGTTACAACCTCTGCCATATGTTTGATTCTCCCATACTACATCAATGGAATTTGAACTTGGGATCTCCATATAATATCCCCAAACTTTAACCATTGGAATCTCCTTAGAAATATTTGAACAGAAGCATACACAAGTGAACATGGTCACACACAAGCACACTCAAATCATACAATCATCTACTAAAATTATCCCATCAACATAAAAAAAGAGCGCAACATAACAATGAATAATCTTTTTTTTAAACAAATAATTACTAAAAAAGAAAAGATAAAAAGACTAATTAAGGCCACTAGATAGCACGCGTATATGGGGGTTACAAATAAATAATGTCATTGGATAGGTGCATCCATAGGCTCCCAAGTGACTTTGCCATTAGTCTAACTAGAATTGTTAATATCTACTTCATTGGACCATAAACATGAAAATGCTTGTTCAATGGTTAATCCAATCAACTGAATCAATCTCAATCTTTGACTAGTGCTAGCCATCAAGCTTATTTCAAACCTTAGACCCATTAAATGATGTTTCCAGCATCAAGGGCTCTACAGAAGGTCAATATATACGCAGTTTTACTCACGTACCGTAGAAATGCTGTTTTTGTGGTTTAAACCCCAAACAGTGTCACCAATAGTTTACAATGGAATAAGTTTATCATTGTATCAAGCTCCCTTTGACTTATTTCAAGCCTTAAAGCACCAAATGCCAACGCTAAAAGTTTATTAATTTGACCTTAAGAATCAGCTAAATATACAAGCTCCATATACACACCGCATGCACCCAACCATAAATAAGGACCCATGTACTGCTAAAATTAAATACACGGTACACCAGTCCAGGTACTCATTGAATAGGAAACCCAGCGTCAGAACCCTGAATGAGCTAAGCTTGTTCCTCTTTCATTTATAGCAGACATATTGTACACTGCGACTGAGTCTAAGCACACCCACAAAGCATGCAAACATGTAATCAGTTGTCTTCTTCAAACTTCAGCTTCCCACTGCGTCCATGGAAACAACATTCTTCCATCCTGGTAATTCAGTTAGAAAACAAATAAACGCACACTACAGCTACATGCGCAAAATATTCACACACAGATTGGTATTGTCTAAGCAAAGATTGCTTTAACATCCGCACCAACAAATCCACACTACAGATCCATGCGCAACATATTCTCAGACAGAATGATATTGTCCAAGCAAAGATTGCTTTAACATCTGCACCAACAAATCCATAACTCCTAGTACTGCAAGGTAGTCCACATGAATCATCTTGCATCTTGCGAAAGCAATATCTCCAAATCCAAACCCTTTTTTTTCATTATGCCTTCCCAAAACTTCCTAAGCATCTAACCCATCTCTGCTCCCCCTAACACTCATCTAATAAGCATCTTTTGAATGTGTGTAATATGTCACCTACATATTAAGTGCTCAATTCTCAAAAGCATTGATGCAAATATAGGTATCAGGACCCCCTAATATAAATATTTTCCGATACTACAATAATATATTTTCATATCAGTGATATACCATGATATATTGATCTATATAACTCTGTCAGCTTACGATTGTCAGAAATTTTTTATCATTCCAGTATATCGGATACTGATACATATTATCTAATATATCCAATATCAAAATGGCCAATACCGATACCTGTATTTTCTTCCATGCTTGAACGTCATGCCCTTCATCTCGTATTCTACAAGTGCCAACATCTGCCTCTCTCCATATTCTGATTTTCTTTTTCTTCATCATTAGCTACCTAAAAATTTTGATTCACATAGTAACGGATGTTTTCCTGTACTTTTTTTACCAGAGTTTATTCAATGATTAAACAGCAATGTCTAACTGCAAACTGAAACAGCACCTCATCAACACCTGACTCATAAAAATATAGGAGACATCATGACCACTCATGCAGCACAAAAACGCTGCCTCAATGGACGCCAGCTATGTCACCCCAACAACAATCTTAAGTAATCCAAAGATAAAATATACTAGCAATGATGTGCCCAAGACATTCTATAAGGAATGTGAATCTAATGCATCCTGCTGCCCACAAAAAAAAAATTACAAATTTCCTTATAGAAAATGGAATTTTTACTAAAGCATCAGCACTAAAAGCCATAAGTGGCCCACATACACCCTGCTCAGTCATCCCACTAAAGAATCTGTCCCACCTCCATGCACCATCGATACCACAGCCACATAGGTCACAAAGTTTTCCCTCTGTACACAATGACTGAAAACACAAACCGTGGCAAAGTAATGCAAAACATAAGTTCAAGTGTCCAACATTTTAAGAAAATATCTTGCATGATTATAACAGCCAAGATTTGGACTTTTTCAGTTACATTGTCATCAAATAAACCCAAGATAAACAGAGCAGCTCAGCACCTGATATCCGCATGATTAGAATGCGAAATTCCCACCCTTACAACTATATTTCTTTAAACTACTATGGCAAAGAACACTTAAAAGAATGCTTCACCAAAATTAACTTTTCAATACCAACTAATGAAGCCCCAACTCCAATGCATAATAAACCAAGCTAAAATATCAATGCATTGATTACACCTTCATAAAACTTAATCCAAAAAGGTAGGAATCCTCACAGAAAAAAGGGAGGAAATCATGAACAGCGGAAGACTAAAACTTCTAATTCTAAATAATCCTGAACATATGTAAAATACTCACTAAAAATTATCCTGGCAATCCTTTCCTTCCTAAAATAAATGGTCACTAGTTAAAATAAAAGGTGACTAATTTGAAGCTCATGTGATGCATGGAATTGGTATTTTACTATAAATTACAATCTTTGANTTTCCTTCCTAAAATAAATGGTCACTAGTTAAAATAAAAGGTGACTAATTTGAAGCTCATGTGATGCATGGAATTGGTATTTTACTATAAATTACAATCTTTGACATACATAAAATGGATGATAAAGTTTTACATGAATTCATAGAGCATTGGAATCAATAATGATATATAATTTTAACAATAGTAAAACTAACATTAGAATCTAAAGGAAGAAAAACCAAAATTAGAAAGCTATATAGTCCACTATTACCTTTACTTTCAATCATTCAGATGCTTTTGATTCAATATTCTCAAACAAATCCATCTATTCGATGATAAAATTTAGGGTAGTCTCAAATAAATTCAAAAAGGAATAGGTTTAAACCTCTTTCAAATGCTAATAAACAATTCTTGAACAAAGATGAAATAATAATCAAAAGAAAAAAAAAGGATGCACAAAATATAAGCATAAAGATGATAAAAATAGCATTGGAGATGTATTGCACCAACTACTATAAAAAGG
>JAODPA010067418.1:0-10582 GCA_025585075.1 Nepenthes mirabilis | reverse complement strand
TATCCGTATTGGTATCCATTATTTAGTATAGTCAATACTCTTATAATTATGATCTATACAGGCATTAATATCGATATTTTTATTTATAATTTAAATACGTACAGTAGTTTGAAAAGTCAGCATACTGATGCCGATGTTATTATAACCCACCTAATTAAGTAACCACTTTATGACCTCCCTAGTAGATTTTTATACGTATAAATATGGTGATTTTTTAGGATTATATCCCATTAATATGCCACATTTTTTAAATTTTAGGGTCCAAATTTCTAACAAGCAATCATGGGTTTAATAAATTTGAAATAAAATAACTGGATTATGGGGATAATTCTTTTAATAACGTATGCCTTGTTACAAACCATACACTCAAATAACACACAATCTTTTAGGATTTGATCTTTTGCGTACGAGACGTGTTCAATCACAACACCTTCTTGTAAACAGAACAGATTCTATCCAGACATCTTCTGACATAACAAAGCCTTATGGCATAGATCATTGTGTGCCATGGCCAACATGGCACGCAAGTCACTAAAGTTCAACATCATACAAACCAAATAATTAGTGCATAATTGACACGGCCTAGTATTGTGTATTGTGGACCCTATAGGCCTATGAGCATGATCTATTTACCATTGTTAAAAATTGTAAAGTTTTTAGGGGTTGATATTGAAAATTTATGCAATGAAAAGCATTTACATATTTGCTGTATCTTTGAATCTGGGTTAAATTGGAATTGATTTGATCATTGTTTTTTCTAATCTGGGTTTTTTCCAATGAGCCATTATCTGATAGGCCCTTATTCTGGCCATCATTTCCAGCTCGTTCTGGGTTTTTTTTCTAAGACGGCCCATTTTCCGTCACAATGTGGGTAGATTTTTACTGGGCTTCTATTCCATTCGTGGGTCCTGTTTTGGATTGACCAATTAACAATAATACCCACAATGGGACATATTTTTCGTTTGCTTCACCTGCTTGTTACAGGACTGGACCAGGACTTACCTATCAATCTTGCTGCTAGTTTAGGCTACAAATCGACCAATTCAGATTGACGTCGGAGTAGGTCTGGGCTAATCAATATGGATTTTGCGTAGGATTGGATTGTGCCAGATTGGATTACACTGGACTAGATTGTGCCAGTGTGATTTGAATTGGACTGAATTGTGCTAGATCGGTTTGCGCCAGACTTGTTTGTGCGTGACAATGTTGTGCCAGATTGGTTTGTGTTGGATAGGATTGTGCCGGATTGGTTTGCACTAGACTGGTTTGTGCTAGATTGGATTGTGCCGGACCAATTTGTGCTCGACTTCTACTCCGGACCAAAACGTGGCTAATCTAGAATGAATTGTTTCTAATTAATCCGGATTGACACCGGATTGGGTCATAACATGCCGAACTGGATTCATTGTCAATTTGCTTTTTTGGGAAGTGAAGACTACCTTGAGAATCGTGCCATCTTGTCACTAGACCTGTCTAGCTTACCATGTGTCAATTATTGGTACAATGTCAGTCCATTAATTCTGACACAAGATGACCAGTGTGTCACTTCATTTCGAGGAGTTGACACGTGTTACTCCTCAAAATCGTGCGAAGCTTTTCAAATTCAAAACAGCTACCCATTAAATCGTTTTTATCTCGTTATTTTTGTTCTCTAGAACTCTCAATATTCCACTTTCACTCCCAAATCTTTAGTCATCTTCTTATTCCTCGAATCAGAATCCTCTTTTTTTAATATTCTAAAGGCTTGTTTTCATGGCGCCTCGTATTGATACAATCAAGTCAATACTCACTGTAGCAGATATAGAGGGTCTTTATTCTCAATATAATATTCCTCACAAGTTTCTTTTGTAGTGCCGACTGAGAAAGATAGGGCTTGCTCTCCTCCCAGCGGGCTTATCACCATTTACGAAGCACACTTGAAGAGTGTCTTGGCTTCTCCATAGCACACGAGCTGCACAAGATTTTCGTGGATCTTAGTGTTCCCATCATGTGATTCCATGCCAACACAGTAAGGTATTTTTATAATCTATGCATCTTTTTTCGTCTTCGATGGTTGACATTAAATACTACAGCCATGAAGGTATTATTTTGATTTTCCAAAGTGAGGATTGGATCTCGCTTTTTCCTCGTGAATTAAACATGAGTGGCATAATTTACGAATCGATAAAAAAATGGAAAGACTGATTTTTGTTTTTGGTTGTTTTAGAATTGGGCCTCCCTAATGAATGAGGCAAAGTACTGGAGTCCTTTACCGAAAAAATTTCCTGTGAGGAAAAGGACTCGATAAAATTGATGATAGAGCTTATACGGGCCAATACAAACTCATTTAGTGATAATGAATGTTTATTTTCTACCAAAGTCCTTGCATTAACTAAGTGGGAGTCACAATTGGAAGAGATAGGAGCAACCGTTTTGACACCTAAATGGTGCAAAAGGAAAGCAAAAGGCATAATTATCTAGGAATCCTTATCACGGCGACGAGCTGCTTCGTGGAGTCCTTCTTCTTCTACTGAGACTAGCCTTCCCATGTCAAAAAGGATGTGGTGAATTGGCAGCTCAACTTTTTTTCCTCCCACTCCAACCAGTCGAATCCTGGAGGAGGGCACTGGATCTGGGTTCGTTGCCAGTGGGGAGCTCCCTACCCCTTGTGCTGAAGCCCTCAGAGAGCCAAAGATTGTGGGTGCTGTAAGCGCTCCTGAGGCTGGCAAGCTGACCGAACTAGTTGGCGAATCGGCTCAAGTCCGGGAGGAGGTCCTTACTACTGAGGTCGTCTTAATTGAAGAAAGGGTGCCTGACCTTTCTACTGAGTTGGCCCAGGTTCTGGAGAAGCCCGTCGTCTGTCCGATTGAAATGAATAAAGATACTAAAGTGATAGGAATCATGGAGGCATCCCGGCCAGAGACTCCTGTGTCTAACCCGGTTGCATCCTCCTTTCATCCAAATCCTGGAGGGAATCAATCAGAGCAAGAATCTACTCCGGCATCGGATCTAGTGGCTTCTTCATCCCATCAAAGTCCAAGAAATCATAAGCCAGATCAAGCATCTACTCCTGCTTCCACATCCAGGGTGCCAATGAACATTGTAGCCCAAAGAGCATGCTACATTATGATATGTTTTAAGATAACTTCTAATTTTAGTGGAAAGATCTAGCCTGATTTCCATTTCTCCTTTCTTGTTGGAAGGACAATAAAATGTCTAAGATTTTAAAGCTATACTTATATCAACGGAATCTTAGGATTTAACAAGCTAAGAGAGAGGTTCACCGACTGACATAAACACGCATTGATCCAAGCACGCTTGAGGAGACGCAGGGTAGGATGAATGTCGTTAGTGTTGAAGTCCAACTATATCAGGAACAAGTCTCCAGCCTTGAGTTAGAGTTGCAGAAGACTAAAGAGACTTTGCAGTCAGACGAATAGTATCTTGTTGATCTACAAAGTGATAACGTTCGGTTTGGCTCAGAGTTGATGACCCGACTCAAACCGGAGGAGGTGGGTCTTACTCTAAATGCCAGATTTTTAGATGATATCCTCCTGTGTCAGCACATTACCTCACTGTTGGACCCTCACTTTCTGGTTGGATTCTTTGACCAAAGAAATATGGGTGCCTGGTGTCGAACTGACTAGAATACTTTTCTGACACAGGTGAGCTTTCGACGCAGCCTTTAAGAAGCCCCCAGTCTTTGTGTTATTCTCCTTTTCCTTGTATTGATATTGTTGATTAATTTAGTGAATCAAAGGAATTTTCTATAGTAACCCTTATTGCCGGAAGATTGTTATTTATGTGCCATGTCATTATTACTTGTCAGCTTAGTAATGGTAACCGGTCTTTGATGAAGTCAAGGTCATCGCCGGTATACTATTTTTAGGAGCTTGCTCGTTTAGGGAATGTCACAAATCTCCACATATCTGACTCTAATTATTAGGCCATAGTAGACTAAAGGCGCTCATCCCTATATAACGGAATCTCCATACACATGCTAAAGAGCCCCTTAAGGTTTAGGCGTTCGACCACACATGGGCCGCTTGAAATAAATCTAAGGTTCAAATCCGACCGCAAATGGGTCACCTGGAGCGGGTCTAAAGTTTTAATTTGATCGCGTATGGGTCGCTCAAAGTGAGTTTGAGGTTATCTGACCGTTTTTAAGTCGAGGAGTAGGTGGGTTGCAACCTACCTGATTTAGGAGTAGTCTAGGCCATCTCGATTTTATGAAATGCCATTCCAAATATTCATATGACTAAGCAAATAACAATTAATATGGAAAACGTAAATGAACAACTTATTTCAATAATTTAAGCATATTACAAGCACATTTAATGATACACATTTTACCTACCTAGAATCATTGATAGAATTTTTCAAGTGGAAGGCATTCCATGTCCTTGGCACCAGCTTGCCATTTGGGGTACATAACTTGTATGCACCATTTTAGAGAATGGCTGAGACAATGAACGGGCCTTCCCAATTAGGAAAGAGCTTATTCCTATTGGCCATTTTGCCCACTACTTCTATACTTTGTAGGACTAGATCTCTAACATTGAATTGGCATGCCTTCACTCTTTTATTATAATAACTAACGATTCACTATTGATAGGCTAACGTTCGCACTCTTGTTGCTTCCCAAGCTTCTTCTAGTAGGTCGAGATGCTCCCTAAATCATTGTACATTGTTAAGTGAGTCAAAATTCTTAACCCAGAGTCTAGGTAATATGTTCTTTACCGGGATGACCGTCTTGGTTCCAAAGTATAGACTAAATGGTGTCTCTTATGTAGGCTCCTTACGCATCGTCCGATAGGACCATAATATTGAGGGTAACTCATCTACCAAGGAGCCCCCAACATCCTCTAATTTGGTCTTCAACCCGTACAATAGGGGTTGGTGGCCTCCATTTGCCCATTTGATTGTGGATAGGCCACGGAGGTGTGTGCTAGCCGAATATGCAAGTTTGTACAATATTTTGTGAAACATTTTCCAATAAATTGGGTCCCATTGTCAATTACTATTATCTCGAGGATCCCAAACCTGTAGATGATACTTTACCGGACAAACTCTGTCACATTGTACTCGGTGACCCTTGCCGACGGAGAAGCCTCAACCCACTTGATGAAATAATCAATTCCTACAATGATGAACTTTCTTTGACTAGATGCTATTGGAAAGGGACTGAGTATATCTAGTCCCCATTACGCAAATGGCCATGGGGCCTGTAGGGCTCTCAGCTCAATTGGTGGCTGATAAGGCATGCTACCTTACAATTGGTAGTTTTCACATTTCTCGACAAAATTGACAGCGTCTTTGTTTATAGTTGGCCAATAGTATCCTTAGCGCATTATTTTAAAAACAAGATTCTTGCCTCGGATATGTGATCCACATATTCGAAGGTAAACATCGCTCAAAACATAGTCAGCTTCCTCTGATGTGAGACACCTCAAATAAGAGGTTGAATACCCTCGATGATACATTCTTCCATCTACAATTGTATACCACCCAGCCTCTTTTTTATACACTTGGCGTACTCCGGGATTTTTGGCAAAATACTATTTGTAATATATCGTTTGTAAAAGGACATCCAACTTTTCATTTTCAGAGACTTTTAGAATTTCTCGTTCGGATTTCTCAATACTTGAAGTAGTAAGGACTCCTTGCATGCTTCTAGAATACTGCTCAAGATTTTCCATAAAGGCCGCCCTCGCTAGCTAATTGGATTTCCTGTTATCCGCTCTCGGGATGTGTATTATCTCCATTTTATCGAACTTCTGTGTTATATTCCTAAATTTAGCAAGGTAGCTCGCCAACAAAGGGCTTGTCGCCTCGAAGATTCCTTGAACTTAGTTGATGATCAGCTTAGAATCACTATAAACAACCAGATGCTTCACTATACACTCTTTAGCCAATCGTTACCTGACAAGTAAGGCCTCGTATTCAGCGACATTGTTAGTCATCGGGAATGCAAGTTTTAATGAATAATTTATTTCCATTCCGTCTAAAATTTTCAAAACCACTCCGGCCCCACTATCGGACTACGTTGATAACCCATTGATATGTAATGTCTAGATCGGTGTCGCCTCTGTCCGACCAATGTCTTGAATGGCCACTTGGGTGTCCTGAATCAATGTCGTGGTTTCCACTACAAAGTTAACCAAGGCCTGTCCATTTATGGTTAGCCTTGGTTTGAATTCTATGTTAAACTTACTCAATTTGATAACCCATTTAACTAATCATTCGAACACATCGGGTTTTTACAATATACCTTTCAGGGGTTGATTATTGAGGACGACTATCTTGTAAGTTTGAAAATAGAGTCGTGATTTCCTAGCAGAATAGGGGAAGGCCAAAGCAATCTTTTCGGCGTATGTATAACGGGTTGCCATGTTTGACAAAGTCTTACTAACGTAGTAGATTGGTCATTGTATATCCGATTGCTACTGAATCAAGACCAAACTTAGCGCTATCTTTGAAATCACTAGATATAGGCATAATTCCTCACCTTCCTCTGGTGATATTAAGAGAGGAGAATTGGCCAAACAGTCCTTCAATTCTTAAAAAGCTGCCCGATAGTCGGCTGTTCATTAGAAGCCATTTGCCTTCATTTCTCAAAGTCTTGAAGAATGGAAAATATTTTTCAACAAACTTTGTTAAGAAATGGGAGAATGCTACAAGTCTCCCGTTGAGTCTTTGGACATCATTCACGGTTCGTAGTGGGTTCATATCCATGATAACCTTTATTTTCTCTTGGTTGGCCTCAATCCCTCACCGAGAGACTATTAATCCTAAGAACTTACTAGATAATACTCCGAAAACGCATTTGGTTAGATTTAACTTCATGCGGTGTGTTCGGAGTACTTCAAAGGCTTTACTCAAGTCTTGGATATGGTCACCGGTAGTTTTACTTTTGACAAGTATATCATCAACGTATACTTCTATATTCAGGCCAATCTAAGTTTCATACATTTTATTTACGAGTTGCTTGTATGTAGCACTTGCATTCTTCAAATCGGAAGGTATAACTTTGTAACAATATTTCCCCTGATTAATCATGAAAGAAGTGTGCTCCTTGTCCTCTGAATTTATTCTAATTTGATTGTAACCTTAGTATGCGTCCATGAAACTAAGCAATTCATATTCAAACATAGAGTCTACCAACATATCGATTCTAGGTAATAGGAAGCTATCATTCGCGTATGCCTTATTTACATTAGTGAAGTCAACACATATCCACCACTTCTCATTGCTTTTCTTCACGAGAACAACACTAGAGAACCAATATGGATATTGGATTTCTTTGATGAAATCAGCGTCTAGCAATTTCTTTACTTCCTCTCGGATAGTAACAAGTTTTTCAATAGAGTGATTCCTATACTTCTACCTGACGGGCTTGTAACTGGGATTAAGACCCAACTTATGGATCATCATTCCAGTCGAAATCCTTGGCATGTCAACAAGTGACCATGCGAAGACATTTGAACTCTAACGAAGGAAAGTGATTCGTTGATCATGTAAGGGTCCAATTAGTGTGCCCCCAATTTGTATGCACCTCTCTAGATCGCTAGGATCTAGTGGGATCAGATATATTGTCTCGCCGGATTGGGCTTTCCGCAAAGTTGCTTCATCTCGATAGTTAAAGTTTTCAGCCAATCGATCTGAAGTAGTTTGAGTAACCTGGGACAAATAACAGATCTGACCGGTCACTTGATCACCCAGAACTTCTCCTACACTGCATGGTGTTGGAAAATTCTTTAAGTGAGAGATAGATGTTACTGCCCAAACATTAATAGGCAAGGCCGACCCAAAATTGTATTATAAACTGAATGCAAATCGACCACTAGGAAGGTAAGCATGTAAGCTGTCATCTTGGTATATGTGCTCAAAGTGACCTCTAATTGGATGGCTTCTTGGACGAATACCGGTTTGTTATCCATTCCATAGAGAGGTCTGTTGGCCGGTTTAAGTTGACTATTTTTTATTCCTAATTTGAAATACGCATCAAAATAAAACAAATTATTAAAATTTTTATCATCAATAAATATTTGTTTCTGTTGGTAATCTATATTACCATCTGAAACAAGGACTGATAAAACTAAAAGGTCGGAATAGAAAACTTATACATATTACATGTTATTTTTACTAAAACTAATCACATCGTCCCTAATTCCAATCTTTGGTTTCTTGTTATCTGTAGTAGCCTTCGGCTGGTTGGGGGGATGCATTCTAGTCGGTTTGGATGCTATCACGCTCACCACCCCGATTGCTACTTGGCTCTTTGGCTGTTGTGGCTCCTGTCCTTCTTTTGTCCTGTCAGGAGCCTACCCCAAGCTTTTCAAGAATTTGGTGAGATACCCTCTTCGAATGAGGTATTCAATCTCTCTCTGTAAAATCCTACATTCATTGGTATTGTGACCTAAAGATCGATAATAATGATAAAATTTGTTCTGATCTCCTTCCTTTGGGTTCTTTGCCGGCTTTGGTCATTTGAAAATTTTCGTATCTCGAATTTGCATAAGAATGTTTGTTTGGAAGTCATTTAAAGGGGTTAGATTCAAAGGTTTGAACTTCCTACAAGCTCCCGACTCAACACTGGGTTGCTTCCTAGAGTTTCTGGAGTCAAATCTATCTTTATTTCTCTTCCTTGCATTCAATGGTCCTTGTTAGGGGTAATCCACACAACCCGACTTCTTTGTCTCATTAGTCTCTTCTGTTGTTATATACCCGCGGGCAATGACTTCTACTTTGTAAAATGTCTGTAGATCTTTGTGGACCAAATGCTTAAAAAACTAACCCGGTTCCAACATTGATATAAAGGTGCTCAATTTTAGCTCGTCGGTGTATTGAGAAATCCATCCAACCTTTGTGGCGAATTTGGTCAGAAAACTCTTCAAACTTTTACTTGACCCTTGTTTAATACAAGTAAGGTGCCAACATTGTTTTTCAATCCTCCGGCTGAAGGCAAATTGGGAGAGAAAGTTATCTGCCAACTCTTGGAACGACCGAATTGAATTAGGCGGCACGTGGTAGAATCAAGTTCTGGCATTTCCCTTCGGGGTCAAGGGAAAGTACCGACATATTGTTATTACATCTAGACCCTAGAAACTCAAAAATATACGAAAGTGGCCTAAATGATCCATAGAATCAGCGGTTCCATCATAGACATCCATGACCGGTATCTTTAACTTATGAGGGAGCCGTAGTGTCTGGATATCCATTGTAAATAAAGATCTCCTTAAATCTGCAGAGTGTCCCTTCCTCAGCGTTCCCTCCGAAGATGTGCTGCCAAATTTTTTTAACTTTCTCCTTCACCCAAGGAGTGGCAGTGAACTTCTTGGCGTTGTGGTAAGTCCTTAACTTTGTTTGGTGTGTTTAATACCGAAATGGTTGGATACTTTTGCCTGCCGACGGAATGTTATAGGAGGCCTCCTCCTGCTTCAAAGGCCTACACTCATGGGAGTAATGGGGATTTCGCCATTCTGGACTTTCCTCATAAGATCTAGGGCCTAGCCAACTCTCAAATTGTGATCATCCTCCTTCTTTATCTTCAGAAGTCATTCGAACCCAGTCATTTGGCTGCTGTATTTGCCTGACCAATCACTTCTTTCTCTTAATCTTCCTTTTGGAAGTTGGAGTTCATGTAGTGGAGGAATGAGCCCCTGACTTTTGAAGACCCAACTGTACACAAAGGGTTTGTAGCGCTTCAGATATATAGTCCATCCGGGCATTCATTGCTTGCATGAAATGTGCATGACGGTCTTCCCCATGGCTACCTATATTGTCAGGGGAGGCATCCTCCCTTGTAGGAGTGCTCACATGTGTCCTGGTATTAACCATCTTCTCCTCAGTGTGTGTTGTGAGAAAGCTATCCTTTTGATCGCTTTTTATAGGCAATGCCAATAATGCGTCTCTGAATTCAGGTTGAATTAGAATTGATATGGTCACCGTTTCTTTTAATTTGGATACTGCACATTACAATAGAAAATAAAAAGTCAAAGGACTGACGGGACCAACTCCCCGGTATATCTTTTGGCACTCAAATCAAATATCTTTTTTAAAGGAATTAAAAGATGCAAAGGAGTAGAAAATTTTAAATCAAAGATATTTAATACGGGAATTTAATGTTTTAATGCATCTCGCTGTGAGATGATTTGTGAGTTATATATTCGACTAATAGTGGCTTACCAGGTTTCATATAAGATCGAGATTTTGACGCATGTGAAATGCTTCTTAGGCTGACAATCTCCCCTTCCCTGAGGGGTAATGACGGAATATTTATAATGTTGACGAGTGGTTTTAATTTCTTTTATAGCCTGTGAAACCGTCTTAGATAAGTATAATTGATTTATTCTATCTGCTCTAACCGATTATGACCGATTTTTTCAATGAGTCTTTATTCGATGGGTCCCTATTCTAATCATCTTTTTGAACTCGTTCTAAGCCTTTTCCTGAGATGATCAATTTCACTCCGTAATGTAAGCAGATATTTTTTGAGCATCTATTTTATTTGTGAGCCCTATTCTGTATTAACCCATTAATAGCAATACCAATTAATATTATACTTTTAGACCTTTATCTCATAAAAATAAAAATTAATCTA
>JAODPA010067417.1:0-10582 GCA_025585075.1 Nepenthes mirabilis | reverse complement strand
GATGACAATAATCTTACTATTATTATTCTTTAGTATGCAAAATTTAATATTATATTGACAAAATACGAATTTAGTTACTTGAATATGTAAAATATATGATGAGAATGATAAAATTAGACTTAATAGTGGTGAAGTTATCTATTGGTACCGAGGAGCTTCGGCCAGTGTTGATATTTTATTATTTATCAAAAATTATGAAAAGCAGTAAGTAGTGAATATTGATCTTATAAAAGAAAATGTTATATCAATTGAGAGCAATTATCGACAAAAATAAGAAAGTAGCGTTACCTGGCTATAGTGGGAATAGCTAGCGAGATCCTAAATATCAGAATGAGCCAAATTAGAAAGTATGAAAATCAAAGAGTCACTTTTATTAAAAAATAATGTTATTTATTTACCTAAATAATATGATATACGATCCAAAGAGTCCGCAGTAGCTTTTTTGAAAAACATTACAGGCTAAGGGTGGAACAGAATATAAGAAAGAAAAACCATATCAACTGTGTTAAAATGAAAAGGGATCACAGTAACAAGTAAATGTGAAAAATGTAGAGATATAAGATAAAAAAGGCATTCAATTTTACGTATCTTCCTAATAAGTTGGATAGTCTTCCAATCCCAAACATCACAATCCATGTGAAAAATACTAAGTTTGAGCCACATTTAACCAGTTAACCAACAAATATATGATTCGAAGGTAAGTTTGGAACATGACAAATGTTCGAAATATAAAAGTCTGAGATAGACAGCTAGCCAATATCATCAACAAATATTTGAGAACTATCGGCGATATTGTTAAAGATGATGTTAGGTGGAGAAATCTTATACAAAATTAATAGAGTAAATAAATTAGAAAGAATATGTACTTGAATGGATAGTTAGTGCAGTAGATATATGAGACAAAACTCGATCAATAATTACCTCAAAATCAATTATAGTATGAGATGACGGTATAAAGGATGAGCTAATATTTGTCAAATTCTTGGATGTGAAATCGAAAATGTCATCAACAAGATCACCAGAATAGTGTTCGCAGTTAGTGACAGCGTTGGCTAGCGGTGGCCTGTGGTGGTGGGGCGGCGATGATGCTCAGAGGCCGCTAGAAGTGGTGGCTGGTTGGTGGATTCTGGAGATGGGCCGTGAAGTGCTGAAGGGTATGGCCCGTGTGGTGAAAATGGGTCTGGTCCGGAAGGTGTAGAGGGGAAAGCTATGGATGGGCCTGGTATCGAAACGATGCGTTGTGATACAAATAGAACTGAAACGACGCTATCTGTTAGAGAAAATCACAGCCGTTATGCAGCGTTTCGTTCACAAGAGGCAGACGAACGCGTCGTTTTGGTGTTTTTCTTTGATTGAACTCTGCAAAGACGACGTGGACAACAGGGTGCGTTGGCAGCCGCAATTTGGAACGACGGCGAGCACCACCAAAGGGCTTTCGGTGACTGCAAGCTTGGAACAACGGTGAGCATCAACAGAGGGCTTCGACGACTGCCGCTGAACTGATGAACAGAGCTACACAGATACTGGAAAAAGATGGTGAACGGAAGACCTTCAGGCGCTGGAAGATCGTATCCACCGAAGTGTTTGTTGCAGAATGAGAATGGTGGTAAAGAGGAAAATGGTGAACAATGCCAGAACATGGTGAACAATGTCAGAAGAGTTTGTCGTCGATTGAGAATGGTGGTGAACAGGATTTGATTTAGATGGATAATGCAGGTCTAAAGAAGCTTGATAAACCTGCCTTTGATGCCATTATAGATGCAATGCAAAGCAAATAAAACTCGTCAAATTTTATTACATTATATCACGAGTTTTAAACTCACTTTGACTGTATCAACAAAACATAAAATAAATTTTATATGTAATGAAACAAATCATTTACATTAAAAAAATTATAAAATATCCACTACAGATGGAATTAGATAGGGAGGATATAGTAGCAAATGAGATTAAGATTATTAGAGTTTCATGTAGACATTTATTCCTTGGTGTTGGGTTCAGTATCAGTGAAGCCCAAGGGGACACGAGGCCCGATCCAGGAAACAGCAGCTCGAGTGACCATCTCAGCCTAACATTCAAAATGGCTTATGTTGCACCCCAATACTCGCAGCCAATTGGTCGTGCCTGTAACTCATTAATGTGGTAGCAGGCGATAGGCGCAGCGTAGAGGAGACGAGCCAATGAGGAGAAGATCAACACTGCCAACCGCGGCTCGCGCCGTCGCTTGCAATTCTCCATCCAATCCCAACATGAAAGGTAGATCAAGCGTGACCTGTGAGACACGCCGGTCTCCTCGCCACCACAAGGCGACAACTGACACGCTGCCAACCGCCACTGGGTATCGGCCGATGAATCCTTATAGGGAGGATTTTCGTATCCAAAGCCCTAAGCCAGGGAGCCTATAAATTTTCTCTCCTTTTACAGGAGAGGGAATTCGATCCCCAATTCGATTTCGGACCAACGAGCTTGGCATTGGTCACTCAAACATACACTCTTGAAGTCCCAGCTCTTAAATTAATGTCCAAATCCAATCTAACAGCCCCCTTTAGGCTACAAGAGTGACCCACCCGCCGCGGTGTAAACAGGGTGCCAGACCTCCCACTAAACGCTCATCGAGTCCCTTACTTTTGTACCCACACACTCTAACCGCATACACAACATATTTTCACGCACCTCTAAGCGTGCGCCTCTTTCCATTCATTGCGGAAAGTTTGATGACTTGAGCGTCGGAGTGTTTTCGTTGGGACAAATCCCGCCAACCTCTTATTTCTCATTTATAATTTGTGTTGTGTAGGTTCTAGATTCATAGCAACAGAAATTGGACCCGCTCGAGATTCAAGTCAGGTCAGGAATCCAAAGGCTCCCTAATCCGTACGACAATTCGAGATCGAAAACGCAACATTGGCACCATCTATGGGAACGCAATAAAAAGTCTAGTGTCTCCCTCAAACACTCAACTCCTTCTACCAAGGTGGTCAACACTACGGTGCAAGCTGGCACAAGCCAGCAAGAGACACAATCGCTCGAGGCGACAATCACTCGGTGGGTAGTCGTGCCAACGAGGGGACGCAGCCTGACATTCGTCAGCTGGTCATCGAGATGGGTGACACGAGGCTGATGATTCAAGACCTCGACGACCGAACAGGCACTCAGTGGATGTGGGCCGCCCCTCAGGCATCCAAGGCATCATCCTCCCGGCGAGGAAGAAGTCGTACCAAAGCCCTCGGGGGTAGATCAGATCGGCCTTACGATGTCAAGGCCTAGGCGGCCTCTGGCAGCAGGGCCCCGATGACTGTTGGGAGCCAACCTAGCCAGGACGACCGAGAGGAGAGCCCAAAGCGGCGTAACTCCTGGAACTCTCGTAGCAAGAGGAGGCAGACAGCCGCAGGCTCGTGTAGCGCGCGGTCTTCCCGTGTGGGATGCCGCTGCAACCAGCTCACAGGGTAGAACCCGCAGGGCCATACGGATCTCTGTGACGTCATCAATGAGCAGAGGAGCATATCCGACCCACCGGTGAAGGAGAAGCTAAAGGTGGTGTGGGATCACCTATTCAAGGAAAAGTCCGGACAATCATCTGCCGACTTGCCGACTTGCGAAGGTCACCCTTCGTGATCGACATATGAACCAAGGCATTCCCTCGTAAGTTCAAGGTGCTGACAGTGGAAGAATATGACGGAAGTAAGGAACCAATAGACCACCTCAACTGCTTCCCCACTCACCTGTCTCTCCAAGGAGCGAGCAAGGTCATGATGTGCCAATGCATCCCCATTACTCTCAAAGGGGACGCGCTACTCTGATTCCATGACCTCCAACCCAATTATATCCGTTCTTTCTATGAGCTCACAGACTGCTTCTTGAGCTAGTTCACATCCAGCCGAAGGGAGGAAAAGCAGCCTTGGTACTTGATCTGCCTCCGCCAGAGGTTGGACAAAAGTCTGAAACGGTTCATTAATTATTTCATCATGGAAGCGCGCCGGATCCCCTAAATTTCTGAGAAACTGAAACTCAACGCTTTTGTTGTCACGCTAGCAGCGGGGGACTTCTTCAAGCACTTGTCGCACTAGTGTCCCTAATCCTTTTGGGAAGTTGAGGCCATTGTTCAAGCTTATATCTCAGCGAAAGAGGCCAAAGAGGCGAAGAGTCCCGAACGCGTAGACCATCCCCCAAAAGGACCAAAATTGGCTGTGGAAAAGAAGAAGAACGACAATAGCAACCGCTTCTAGGAGCGTCGCAAACAGTCGCGGCCTGCGTCAGGATCCAGGAAGGAGTACGGTCCAACGTCCCTAACTCCCTTGAATGATACTCATGTGAACACCCTGACACAAATCCAAGATGAGAAGTTTATCCAATGGCCAAAATCGCCGAAGGGACCTAGTGGGAGAGACCAGACGAAATATTGTCTGTACCATCGTCGCCTGAGACATTTCATGGAGAACTGTCAGACCTTGCAGTGGGAGATAGAGGACCTGATTCGTCGTAGACACCTCAAACGATTCGTGAAGGACTTGGACAGGCCCCTGCAGTGTCAGATGGTGAGGTGAGTGAGCCTCCAAGGAATCGTACAGCCGCTGGCATGATCAGTATCATCTCCAGTAGGCCAATCAAGAGCAGCAGACCGGTGCAATCGGAGCAGGCTTCCAGCAGCAAGAGAGTGAAAGTAGGGGATAGGAATGATATGATTAGTTTTAGCAACGACGATATGGCCCATGTAATCTCCCCCCATTCGGATCTCCTTGTTGTATCTGCACCTATTTCTGATTGTACGATTGATTACCAGTTGAAACGAGTCTTTATTGATAATAAAAGTTTCTAAAATTTATTGTATCTTGCTACATTCTTTAAGCTTGAATTGATAAGAAGCTAGATGAAAGTGGCCGATGACCCTCTATACAGCCTTGGTGACGAACCTGTACCTATGCAGGGAGAAATCCAGTTGGAGATCACGATGGGAACTTACCTGCGTGCTGCTACATGGGAGTTCACGTTCCACGTCGTCGATTTGCCGTATGTCTACAACGCCATCCTAGGTAGACTATTCCTTGCTGCCTTTGGATATATTACTTCGATTCCTCATTTGAAGGTGAAGTTCCTCACTACGTGCAATGTAGGAGAAGTGTTTGGTGATCAAGTGATAGGATGGACATGCTACCTGTCCAAGTCACCCCTATGGTGCCAGAGCGCATGGATGGAGACTTGGATCTTCGTGATGAAGCCTCTTTGGATATATATGTATGACTCGTTGTTATGAGATTGGTAAATTTTTTAACCCTCTTTTAATAAAAGTAATATATTATTTTAATTTACCTCATTCGAAAATAGTAGAACTAGAAAAATATTAATTTTTTAAAATAATTTTTCTAAATCACTTTCTATGTCAATCCCGTAAAAAAATTGAACAGTGGAGCATTTCTCTTTGATAATATTAAGTTTTGAGGTTGAGTGTGTTTTTGTTTGATGTATTTCGTATTTTAGATGAAGATTAGAGGTGCATTTAGTCACTATCCTCATCCGTCAAGGTTTTGTTATTGAATCGATACTTAAAAGGGCAAATAAAATATTTTTACTTATAAATATGATATTATTTCTTTACTTGACAGATGTGAGATAATTTATCTCACAACATAACTGCTCAATTAAAAGTTGGCCATACTATCATATTGGGGTATTGGTTTTGTTGCATCTGTAGGTTTGAGTTCTCTAACGGATTAGGGAGCCTTCAGATTTCGCGTCTCAGTCGGATCTCGAACGGATTCGATCTCCACGCTAATCATCCTGAGCCATACATAACACAAACTACAAATAAAATGTTAGAGGTCGGCGGGATATTTTTTCACCGAAAATATTTCGATACTCAAGTCAGGTATCTTCCGCAATAAACGAAAAGATGTAAAAGTAAATGTAAAGATGCAGTGGGGAATCAAAAGATTCAAGAATGCAAGACTCGTTGAGCAATTATGGGAGGCTGGGTTCCACAGATTGCATTACACGGAGTGGCTTACTAAGATTGCTCGAAAGAGGCTTTTGAGATTGATCTTAGGGGATCAAGAGTCTGGCTAGGTATTGGATCCTTTTCCTGTCGAAGGAAATGATACTTATAAGCTCCATGGTGGAGGACCCTGGGCATGAGAATCTCCGACATGTGGCAAATCGAGATTCACCGGTTGTTAACTGCTAGCTGCAACTAGCGGTGTTAGTTGTCGTCTTACGATGGTGCGGAGACCGTCGTTGGATGTTAGCCATGCCCGATTTGCTGCTTGCGCGAGGATTGACTGAGTGGTTTTAAAGGACGGCATGCGCCGTAGCTTGCAACGTTGACTTTCTCCTCATTAGTTAGCATTTTCTGGGCTGATTTCTGCCACTTGCAGTCGCCTTAATGAGTTGTAGTGGTATGCTAATTGGCCGCTACTTTGGGGCACCATGTTGGTCACTCTCCAAGGTCCTCTAGGCTTCACGGGAATTTCGGCGTTGCCGCTCCTGGTCCATTCTGGTCACTCTCCAAGGTCCTACTAAATATAAGATGGAGAGAATATAAATGTAAGTCAAAAGTTTAATAAATGAATTTATAGGCATTATAATTGATATCAAATGCCTCAAAAAGACAACAAAACTATTAATATGACTCCCCATACCTGTCAGAACATTATTTTCCTTAGGCCCAAGCTAAGAACATTAGGTATTAAATTCAATGACATCTTTTTGGGAAACAATACCAAAGTAAATGTCAAAAATGTTAAAATATTTTACGATAATTTTTTATAAAATCTTGCAATTGAAATAATAATTTGGGATCTTCAGTTGTTAATTAGTTACTGAAATGTATTATGTTGCTTTATAACATTAATAATGATGTGTATAGTTATTGTCGGTCCATTGGCCCTATCCCAAGTGGTACCAAAATATCACTTGGGCTACAACTATCTGAAAAGGAAAAAGTTTATTTGCTCTCTCCAAACGCCTTTCTCTGGCGGCCACGGTCTACTACATTTGGACGGAACACAATAACCGTATCTTTTAAAAATCACCCCCTCAAGAAATCTCCCAAATCCTTCCTTTGATTATCAATGTTGTATGGATTAAATTGAAGGCCGTCATGGGAGCTGACACTTGTGTTGCTCGCTCGTTCCGAATCCGTTGGAGCTTATAAAAAAAAAAAAAAAGAAAAAGTGGCTGCTGGGGTGGATTTCGGTTAAAATTTATTGGCCTTGGTCAGCCGGTGCGATCTTTCCCCACTATCTTTTCGGGTTGTGGTGTTTTAGTGTTACCACTTGTTCCGACAGGTGGATCTTTTTAGCAATCTTAGTGATGCGTGCCTCTCGATCGTGGCTGGTGAAGTCATCGTCGGTGACGATTGGAGCGACCGGCGAGGGGAGTTCTGGCGGAGGAAAACGGTGGCTAGGGTAACCAGGGGCAGGGAAATAGATTTAGGAAGGAGAAGAGAAACAGACGAGAGAGAGAGAGTAGGGAGAGATAGAGAGAGAGAGAGAGTTGGGCAAACATTTCCTACCTTTCATTATACCGTGTCAGACAATATATACGGGAAATGGGTAATGGGGAAAACGAGAAACGGGAAAAAAAGAAATGGGATGCTGAGTTTGTAACACTTAGTTATGTCCTTTTTGATGATCTGGCTCCTAAAAAAAAAAAAAAAATTTGCTGAGCAGGCCTGCTTGTTCTGCTGGCTGTACAGATTTTGTTTTTCTTTTTGTGTTTGTTGTTCTCTCTTTGAAATCTTCATTCCTTCACCAAAAAAAAAAAAAAGTTTCATTTCCCAAAAAAAAAAAAAATCTCATTGTATTCAGGCTGATCGTCCTCGTGCCTTCGTCTTCATACAACGCGCCTGCGTGCAGTTTGGTGTTGTAGTCGGTTTTCTGTCTTGATTGTGTTGGGTGATTGGTGTGTAAATGATGGATCCTATGTATGCTGGTGCTGCATCATGTGGATTCCCGGTGGGTGTCCCTTGCTGATTAATAGCCCGGGTGTATGGAGATGCAATTTGAGGTCATAGCTGGAACTTTTTGTCTTTTGCTGAGGCGGTGCTTTTGCCTTTGGCTGTTGCAGTGTAACTGGTTCTGATACCGGAGAATGCTGAGGGTTTGGGCCCTGATGCTGTTGCCCCGTGTCCCTGATGCATCTGCCTTGTGTTGCTAGGTCCCTGTGGGGGTTTGCCTTGGAGAAATGTAGTTGCTGATGTTGGTCTGCCCGGGAGTGGGTTGGGTGGGTCTGCTTATCTGCTGTTGAAGCTGGGGCAGCTAGTATGCATTCCTAAGTTTGGGCTGTGGTCTGAGTTACTGAAGCTGCAAACCTGGGATGGTGCCGCTTTGATTTTGGCAGTGTTGGTTTACTCTCTATTTAGGCAGATGCTATCTAGTTCGGACATAGCAGTTGCTGGATACCCTTCCTACGGTTTCACTATGTCAAAAAGTTGCAATTACAATGGGGTGCTGCAGGACCGGTTTTGGAAGTGTATGTGCTGATTCGGGTATAGTATAGATGAGTACAATTCGGTGCATTGGGCATCTGATTGAGGCGGGCACTTTTACCTTCGTTGTTGCTGCTACATTAATTCCATGAGCTGGTAGTACGTGTAGCTGATGGTGGTACCGATGTTGTGTAGCTTGATGTTGGCTAGTGCTGTATGTGTTGTCTGAAGCTACTGGATTGGCGCAGAATCTTATGTCTGAAGCACCGATTTAGAGATGGACCATGATTTGATGAGTGCTGAATCCCTGTTGGTCTGTGTGGAACCCCGGTGATGTGATATACCACGGGCCCGTTGGATTGATATCAGCAGGCCCGTTGACAGATGGTGCAGCTGCCTGGTCACCGAGACTTGATCTGGGTGCTTCTTTTGATGCAGTTCCTGCAGGAATATGTAAATGCATTAGGTTGAAGCTGCTGATTACTGATGCAAGAAATCACAAACACTAAATGTAGCATGTGCTTTTGGGATGGGTTGTTACTGATATACCTGATCCCTACTTATGCTGTGTGGTGGTGGTTTGGTGCATGCTTGATTGTAATCAAACAGCCTTCCTTTGCTGGTCAATTGATGCATGCCTGCTGATGTTAACTGATGTAGCCGGTTTGCTGGCAAACACTATCCTAAGCTCCACTGCTGAAGGCGGTGGCTGCTGGAATTGAGTGTTTTACTGAAAGCAGATGCAGAATCTGGGCCGTCTGATGTGGAAGCCATGAGCTGCATATTTTGTTTTGCATTGGAACGGTGATTCTTAAGCTGCCTTGGGTCTGCTTTAATCAAATATGCTGAAGCAGTATTATGGTGCGTGTGTAAATTGGTTGCTGAGATTCTTCAACAGTATTATGTGGAGCTGAGATCTATTGCTGGTACTGAGCAAAGATACTATTAGATATCACGTGATATTACGTGATATTATTTTACCATATATATTATATCCTTTTCCTTTTTCTGTATTTATCGTATTTCCTTTTTTTTTGTATTTTATTTTAGTATATTTTTTTGTGTAATTAATTAGGCAACTTTGTGGCTTGCATTGTAAATAAATGCCGCCTCCCTCGTGCAGTGTAAAAGCATGTAAATTGACAGAGCAATAATGAAATTGAAGCTTTGTTGCTTTCTTCCTTCTTCGTTCTTGCTTCTCGTCTTCTTCATGAAGTTTTGATTCTTCAAACTCCAGATCTGCTACGTTTTCTTACATGGTATCAGAGCAATGGAACCACAATCCTCTCCTTCCGAAAATATGTCAAATGTCGAGATTTCTGCGACCGCTTCAAACCCTAATCTTCTGCGGTTCCAAAATTTTTCAGATCCCACAAATCCCTTTCGCTTGGAGCCCGGTGATAGCCCTGCCGTTACTCTAGTCGCCGATTTACTCACTACCGACAACTACTCTACATGGTCCAGAACCATGCGTCGAGCTTTGAGGGCCAAAAATAAACTTCACTTTATCGACGGCACCGTTCCGAAACCCATCGATTCTAATGATCCTCTCTTTGATGTCTGGGGTCGATGCAATGATATGGTTGTATCTTGGATACAAAACTCCATCAGCCCATCCATAAAAGCTAGTGTCGTCTTTGTCGATGACGCCTTCGAGATCTGGAAAGAGTTGCGGGATCGTTTTACTCAGCAAAATGGGCCTCGTATTTTTCAACTAAAGAAATCGTTGGCTGGTCTCTTGCAAGAGCAAGATCCGGTAAGTATGTACTACGGTAAATTAAAGACAATCTGGGATGAGCTTCTCATATATGACCCCATCCCAGATTGTACATGCGGCAAACTAAAGGTGCTTGTTGAACGCTATCAGAGGGATTGTGTGATTCAGTTTTTAATGGGCTTAAATGATTCTTACACTCACGTTCGGGACCAGATTATGTTGATGGATCCTCTCCCATCCATCAACAGAGTCTTCTCCGTGATACAACAACAAGAAAAGCATCATCAGATGCTTTCCTCTGTTCACACCGAACCCATGGCTTTACGGGTTGTCTCTAACCCTAAGAAATTTGTGAAACATGCCCCAATACAAAAGAAAGAAAGGCCTTTTTGTGTTCACTGCCATGTCTCAGGACACGGCATTGAACAATGTTTTAAGGCTGGGAA
>JAODPA010067415.1:0-33450 GCA_025585075.1 Nepenthes mirabilis | reverse complement strand
TAACATTTTTGCTTTTTTTTTTTTTTGCTTATTTTTCTATTTTTTCCACTAATATCTTCAACTCCAATATCCAAAGATTTCCTAATACACTTTGAGCTCGAGCTCGTTGTCCTTGTTTAAGAGGTGTTTTACTCTAAAATGGAGCCCACTTGTCATATCATATGATTTTTGGTAAATAGACTCACAACTTTTGCTTGCATCTCGCTAAAATATTATATGATATATGTAGTTACCAGATAGGGTCAATGGTTGATCAAGAAGGCTCATGAAAGTTTAATTTTTTTATTGAATTTTGAGGTCAAGCTATAACCCAAAACTCAACAACATTTTCATCGGTGGAAATTCATTTTGGGGTTTTTAATTTAATAATATGACTACTTTTTATTGGAAGCTATTTTATAGAAGCAGATTATTTCATATTTATTGTGTGAAGAAGTGACATTTTGATTATTTCATATTCATTATGTGAAGAAGTTATGTTTTATTTATAAGAACTGTTGGGTCTAATGCTAAAGTCCAAGAAGATTCGGAGCTCAACCCAACTACACGGGACGCCTACGTGGTAACCCACCATCAGCAGCCAACGAGCGCCTCCTACAACCCATTAATGCGGCTGCCGGAAAAAGGCAAAAGAGCAGGAGAAGCTGGCCAATGGAGAAACAGTTAACGCTGCCAGCTGCAATTCAGGCGGCCGCCCACAGGCAACCCGCCAATCCCAACTCAAGGGGAGACCAAGCGTGGCCAGCGACACCTGGTAGTCTGCATGCTACTGCAAACGACAGCTGCCTCGCCGGTAATCATCGACAGCGATCAGCGGCCGATGAGCCCTAGTGACAGGAGTTCTCGCGCCCAAAAGTCCCTCATCAGGGGACCTATAAAATCCCTCTTCTTCAACGAAGAGAAGGGGGATCAAATCCGAGATAATCGACTCAGTGTCGCAAGCCTTAAGCTTACCAATTATCCTTCGGATCCAAACTCGTGAGCCTACTCAGGCGACTGGAAGTCAGCCACCTGCAGCAGTGCACCTAGGTAGCCAGGCCTCCCACCACCCGCTCATTTCTCTCTCTCACATAAACAAACACGCACCATCCATGCATTTACAACATATTTCTACGCACCTCTTAGCGTGCGTCCCATTTCTGTTTATTGCGGGAATTTGCTGACTTGGGTATTGGAGTGGCCTTGGTGGGAGAAATCCCGTCATACCTCTGACCTCTTGTTCATTGATTGTGTTATGCAAGCCTCAAGTTAATAGAGATGAAGACCGAACCCTTCCACAAACGCTTCAAAATGGCTAGGAATCCGAAGACTTCCTAATCCGTACGATAATCGAGGACTCGGGACGCAACATTGGCACCGTCTATGAGAATGGGACGAGATGCCTAGCGTCTCCTTCTCACTTTCATTTCAAAGCAACAAGAATGGTAAATTCTAGGGCACAAGCCAGTGCCCCAGTAATAAACATCGTCGCTCACAGTGAAGACCCCTTCGTGGGAAGCCACGCGGACACCCATCCAAAGCCCGACGTCCACCGCTTGGCCGTAGACAAGGGTGACATGAGGTTAGCACTCGAGGCCCTCTACAATCGGACAGGTGCCCCTTGGATGGGGGCTGCCCCTGCAACATCACAGGAATCCCCCTCCAGGTGAAGGAGGTGTCGTGCGGCAGCCCTCAAGAGAAGATCCGACCGACCTGATGACGTCGGGGCCCAGGTAGCCTCCGGTAGTAGGGTCCAGTCCACGGCTAAAAGCCATCCCAACCGGGACTATTGGAGGGACAGCCCCGAGCAGCGTAACCCCCGCAACTCCCGCAGCCAAAGGAGGCCGATCGCCGCAGACTCCAACAGTGAGCGGCCCCCCATACGGAAAGCCGCCACCACCGACAAGTCCAGCCACACCCTCAGAACCACATGGAGCTTCGCGACATTATCAACGCACAGAGAGGGACATCCGACCCACCGATGGAGGAGAAAGTCAAGGTACTGTGGGATCTCCTACATAAGAAGAGACCTACACAATCCTCCGCCGACCTTTGAAGGTCACCTTTCGCCATGGACCTGCGGACTCAGCCACTACCCTGCAAGTTCAAGATATCCGTCCTGGAAGGGTACAACGGAAGCAAGGACCCGATAGACTACTTTAACTGATTCTGCACCCATTTGTCCCTGTAGGGAGCAAGCGAGGCCATGATATGCTACTGCTTTCCCGTCACGCTCAGAGGAGACACGTTGCTCTGGTTCCACAGCCTCCCACCAAATTCCATTCGCTCATTCGATGAGCTAGCAGACAGCTTCTTGAGTCAGTTCGCCTCCAACCGGAGAGAAGAAAGGTAGCCGTGGCATCTTGTCCGCCTCCGTCAGAGGTCGAACGAAAGTCTAAAGCGATTTCTCAATCGCTTCATCACCGAGGCACACTCGATCCTCTAGCTCTTCGACGAGCTGAAACTCAACACCTTCGTTGGTACGTTGGCAGCAGGGGATTTCTTCAAGCACCTGTCGCATCAACGCTCTCAGTCCTTTCGGGAGGCCGAAGCCATCACCCGAGCCTATATCACAGCAGAGAAGGTGAATGAGGCGAAGCGCCCTGAATGCGTAGACCGCCCCTCGGAAGCTACCCAGTCTACCAGCGGACAGAAGAGGAACGGTGACGGTAACCGCTTCCCGGAGCGCCACAAGCAACTGTGCCCTTTACCGGGATCTAGGAAGGATCATGGACAGACGTCCCTGACTCCCCTGAACGATACCCGCGCGAACATCCTGATGTAGATTTAGGATGAAAAGTTCTTTAAATGGCCGAAATTGCCAAAGGGCTCAAGCGGCAACGACCAGACGAAATACTGCCAGTATCACCGCTGCCTTGGACATTCTACAGAGAACTGCAGGACCTTGCAGTAGAGATAGAGGACCTGATCCGCCTTGGATACCTTAAATGGTTCATAAGAGGTTCAAGGCAAGCCCCTGCAACCTCGGAGGGTGAGGCCAGTGAGGCTCCCCAGAGCCGTATGGCCACCGGTGTAATTAACAAAATCTCTACTGCGGCCGCCAGCGGCATCAGGCAGAAGGAACAGGTGCCAACTTCTAGCAGCAAGAAAGCGAAGATAGGGGATAGGAATGATGTCATTAGTTTTAGTAGCGACGATATGGCTCATGTAATCTTCTCCCATACTGATCTCTTTGTTGTATCCGCCCTCGTTTCAGACGATAAGACTGACTATCAGCTGAAACGAGTTTTCATTGATAATGGAAGCTCACAAAATTTGTTATATATCAGTGCCTTTTTTAAGCTTAGATTGATGCGAGGTTAGATGAGAGCGGCCGATGGCCCTTTGTACGGCCTGGACAACGAGCCAGTGCCCATGCAGGGGATAGTTCAGCTAGAGGTCACAATGGAAACTTACCTGCGTGCTGCAACGCGAGAGCTGGCATTCCTCGTCGTCGACCTACCGTCTGTTTACAATGTTATACCGGGCAAACCTTTCCTCACAGCCTTCGGGGCTGTAACGTCGATCCCTTATCTGAAGGTTAAGTTTCCCACCCAGTGCGGTGTGGGAGAAATACTTGGGACCAAGCGATGAGACGGATGTGTTACTTGTCCCAGGTTGCCCCCGTAGCACTAGGCCGCTCGGATGAAGATCTTGACCTCCACAATGAAGCCCTGCTACAACAGGCCCAGTCGGGAGAAGTTACCAAAGCGATCCCTCTGAATCCCACCGAGCCTGAGAAGTACATACATGTGGGCAGCTCTCTCCTGCCTGCCGAATGCGATCGGTTAATCACCTTCCTGAAGATAAACTCCAATATGTTTGCTTGGGTTCCTGCCGACATGCCCGGGATACCGGCCGATGTGATGGTCCACAAGTTGTGCCGCGATTTCGGCCACAAGCCCATGCGGCAGAAGCATAGGAACCATTCCGTCAAGAAGCTGAATTTATTCGAGATAAACTCATGGATGCTGGATTTATTCCAGAGGTCCAATACCCAGAATGGTTATCAAAAGTCGTACTGGTAAAAAAGAGCAACGGCAAATGGCGAATGTGCGTGGACTTCACTGACGTAAATAATACTTGCCCAAAGGACAGCTTCCCTCTCCCCAAGATCGATCAGCTTGTGGACTCTACGTCTGGGCACGAGCTCCTAAGCTTCATGGATGCCGACTCCGGTTACAACCAAATTTAGATGCACCCTGAGAACGAAGAGTATACCTCCTTAATGACTGATCAGGGGATATACTGTTACAAGGTGATGCCCTTCGGCTTTAAGAATGTCGGGGCAACCTATCAACGCTTAGTAATCAAGATGTTTGAGACTCAAATCGGGAAAAATGTAGAAGTGTACGTCGATGACATGCTCGTGAAAAGCAGGGTTGCCGATAACCACATCTGCGACCTAGAGGAGGCCTTCCAGGTCTCCGGGTGCACAAGATGAAGCTCAACCTTGCCAAATGTGCGTTTGAGGTAACCTCGGGAAAGTTCCTAGGCTTCATCGTATCCTAGTACGGTATCGAAGCCAATCTAGAAAAGATCATGGCCATCCTTGATTGAACCCTCCGTGGATGGTGAAGGAAGTACAGAAACTCATCGAGCGGCTGGCGGCCCTCTCGCGATTCCTTGCCAAGTTTGCGGAGAAGTACTTGCCCTTTTTCAAGGCACTTAGGGGCACAAAATCGTTAGGATTCCGGTGGACCGAGGAATGTGGTGAAGCCTTTAAAGAGCTGAAAACCTACCTCGCCGACCCACCTCTCCCGAGCTTACTGTGCACGGGCAAAGACTTGTACCTCTACTTGACTACGTCAGGAATGGCCCTCGGCTCCGTGCTGGTTAGAGAGCATGAGGGAGTGTAGCGGCCAGTATACTACATAAGTCAGGTACTGACAAACGTAGAGGCCCACTATCCGCACATCGAAAGAATAGCGTTGATGCTCATCTATTCGGCGCGAAAACTGCGGCCCTACTTCCAAGCACACCGGATCATTGTACTAATGGATCAATCTCTGAAGTCGATCCTACAGAAACCAGAGATTTTCGGACGGCTGGTCAAGTGGGTTGTGGAGCTGGGAGAGTTTGACGTGGAGTTCCGACCTTGGCCGGTCATCAAGTGTCAGGCCCTAGTGGACTTCATTGTCGAGGTGGCGACCCCAACTCTAGATGACCCTGGCAGCCCGGGGAGCATGGGAGACCTCGACATCCCGGTGTGGACCATGAGTGTGGACGAATCGTCCACTCAAGCAGGTAGCGGAGTTGGAGTCGTACTGAAGACCCTGGACAGCACGGAAATTATGTACTTTGTCGCGTTGACCTTCCCAACTACCAACAACGTGGCAGAGTACGAGGCCCTTCTCGCAGGACTTCGCCTGGCCAAGGAATGTTACGCAAAATCATCGGTCATACACAGCGACTCTGAGCTCGTGGTCAATCAGATTCAAGGAAACTTCGAAGCATCAAACCCTTAACTTGCGAAATACCTGGCGAAGGCAAAGACCCTGATCTAGGGTTTCGACCTCTTCCTGATCAAACACGTCCCTAGGTCCGACAACTGGAAAGCTGATCGACTAGCCAGGGATGTAGCTGCGAGATCCCCAGAGAAGTACGCCAGGGAGCCGAGGGAGACCCTAGCCGAGCCCAGCATCGACTCCTCGGACCAAAAAGTGCTGCGGGTCGATGTAAGGGACAACTGGATGGCTTCGTACAGAAATTACTTGACCGACAGAACTCTACCTGACAACGCCGACGAAGCCAAACGGATCAAGAAGACAGTAGGCTAGTACACACTCCTCAACGGGAGGCTGTACAGACGGGGATATTCTACTCCCTTCCTGAAATGCCTTACCCCAGAGGAAGCCGAGTACGCTTTAAGTGAAGTACACCTCGGCATATGCGGCTGGCACATTGGGGGAAAGAACCTTGCATTCAAAATTATGTGATAGGGTCTCTATTGGCCCACCCTGAAGCAAGATGCCATGGAATTCGTTAGGAAGTGCAAGAGCTGCCAAGTCCACGGTTCCATGATGCACCTACCGCATACAGAGTTGCGTAGCCTTCAATCCCTATGGCCATTTATGCAATCGGGGCTCGATATTCTCGGACCGTTACCTTTGTCCTTCAGGGAAATGAAGTTCTTAATCGTCGGCATTGACTACTTCACTAAATCGATAAAAGCAGTCCCTCTGGCTCGAATCACCGAGCAGAATGTAATGGAATTCCTCCATCAAAACATTGTCTACCGCTTCGGGATTCCTGAGGTCATAGTGATCGACAACAAAACCTAATTCACCAGCAAACGGTTCACAATGTACTGCACTGATCTGCGCATCAGGCTGGTCCATACTTTCGTGGCGTACCTTAGGCTAACAGACAGGTTGAAGTCACCAACCGCATGCTGCTATACGGCTAAAGACCAAGCTAGAGGATACAGGGGGCTCGTGGGTCGAAGAGCTACCTTCTGTACTCTGGTCGTATCGGACAACCCCGCGAGAACCAACGAGAGAGACACCCTTTAGACTTTGGGAAAGCCTTGACCTACTTTCAGAAGTTTGAGACACAGCCCGATTGCGGACCGTGGCCTATCAACAGCGTATTGTGAGGTACTACAACAAGCGGGTGAAAGCTCGCCCGCTTGAGGTTGGGGATTTGGTTCTCTAGAGTGTAGAGGCGTCGGGAAAAGCTGTGAGCAAGAACCAACTCTCCCCTGGGTGGGAAGGCCCATTCATCGTCTCTGCAATCCTCCAGAGTAGAGAGTACAAGCTACACATTCAGAACGGTAAACTGGTCCCCTATACCTAGAATGCCACCAACCTAAAGAAATACTACCAGTGACATAGCGCTGGCCAAGGTAAGGCATGCACACGCATCCTGAAGAGTGCTTGTACATGCATTAAGTTTTTGCTTAATAAAATTAATTCTTCCTGTTAGCCTGCTTTTCCATTGGTGTAAAGTATTAGCATGCATAGCATTCCAAAAATAAATACGACCTAAACTGCCCCTAAGAGTGCTTTTTTTTTTCTTGCTTACCAAAAAAAAAAAAAGTCCTTGGCACCTCGCCAAGCGATTGGCCACCTCAAAACCTCGACCTTCCGTCGAGTGGCCCAAAGTGGTCCAGAAACCTTGGCCCTGTGCCAAGTGGTCCATCAGTGGTCTCATTCAAGCCTCGACCATGAGTGCTAAATCTCCTGATGCAGACGTGCCCAAGGGCTCCTCATGTTCAACGGCAACTCCCGCGGGCTTGGATGGATCGAAAGCGCATAAGGCAAAGGAACGCTTGGGGGCTCCGGCTCTAAAGTCATCTCTCCCACAGCCGTCTCAGTGCCCCGTGGGCCGGCCTCCGATACGACTTCCACCTCCGACGCCATAGGGACGTCCTCTAGGATCCCTCCCTCCGAAATTGGCTTCGCAAAGATCACAACCGGCTCCGAAGATCCCTCTAACTCTAGCGCTGGTGCGGGCACGCATGCTTCCTCCAGATCACCAAGGACCAATGTGCCGCCCGCCATGCCTAGAACCACCTCCATGACCAGATCGACGAAGGAGCGTGTAGGAGACTCCTCATCAGAATGAAGCCCCACTTCAGGGACGCCGTACTCAGCTAACGCCGCAGCCAGAATCAGAACGGGTTCGTCCGCCTCCTCCTGAGGCCTTGCGCTTGACGCCGCCTCCAGGACTGGAGCCCGAACCCGCGTAGTAGAGCCAACAGCCAACCTCTGCGACCTCCGCGTGGAGGTACCTCCGGCCTCCCTCAACCTCTTCAAGGGAGCCTCAATCTCCTCGTCATCTGAAGACGATTCTAGTAGTGAACAACGCTCCTTATCGTCCCCTCCAGACGGCGGGGGAATAGCGACTTCCTTGGGATCCTTTTTGGTAGGACCGACGACGTGCCAACTCGACAAAGGCCCCCACTTGGCGGCCTCAAACGTAATGGATGTCAAAAAGTAGCCCTGGATGGAGAACTTCGCCATATGGGACTCAATGGCGATGACTAACTCCGCCGCTTCCTTAGCATGGATGTCAACGCTTTCTCGTGGAAGAACTCCGAAATTGGGCCCTACTCGCGCGGAAGCTCAGAGTCAGGGGCTCCGGCAAGAAGAAGAATCGGCTCTTCCAGTTCTTTACCGAGTCAGGATTGGTCCCTCGAAAGTGGAAGCCGGTCTTCGACGACATGGAGATCCAGTCTTCCGACTCCGAGAAGCAAAAGATCAACCTGGCCGCCTTGGCGTCGAAAGAGCCACCATGAAGGCGAGTGAAGATACACAGCGAGACTAGATAGCAAAGGGCGTTAGGATGAAGCCTCGCCACAGGAACGTCCAATGCCTCCACCAACGCATACAAAGTGCATGGCATGGCATAACGTAGCCCCCCTCTCAGATGGTGCTCGTAAACTGTGATAAAGCCATCTAGTGGAGCGTTGGCTCTATCTGCGGAGCCAAGAGCACGATAACTCCAACCGCTGGGGATCCCATAATCTACCGTCAGAGCGGCGATGACACTAGTCGTCAAGACAGACCCTGTGTTGTCCACCCCATGTCGACTCGCCCTAGAAATTCGCGAGGAAGGAGACTCTCTCTTCTTTGCCATCTCTCTCTCACCATGTGGGATAAGATTGGAAAATTTTCAGCACAAGGAAACAAAGAAAATTTTCCAGAAGGCTGGTTTAAATAGGCAACGAAGTGCCAACGAATGGGAAACCCAAATGAGGCCTCCACAGAGTGGCTGGGCCGCATGCCTGTCCCGTGGAAGCGTCACAGGGCCCAGGGCAGTCAACAATCATGACCGTTCATCAGATTGCAGATCGACGTCGCTTCAGCTGCCTGGTGAAGATCCACGTTGACACACCCACATTTAATGCAGGGTTTCAATTGCCGGAAAGGACGACAGTAGGACTCCCAAAAGAAGCGCACGGGAGTGAAAACAAACCATTTAGCCACAACAAACCACGGAAAATGAAACGGCACAGCTAAGTGTTGAATTTCATTATGATATTCATTAAAAGCTTGTTACAACAGCTTATGATAGTGGGATACATTTAACGTCCCTCATGTGCCGCAGAGGAATCTGGTGCCGGATACTCCACCAGGTTCGTGCGTATCCGAGCGCTGGAGTTTCGAGAATCCAAAACACTGACACAAAAGTTTGGGTCCTCCAGAGAGACTAGTCTCCGGCTGAAATGGATGTCGTCCTGGAAGTTCCTTTCCAGTGCAAGGCCGACTTCCTCCGGCAGGAACCTCGACCTCAGCTTAGTCCCCATCTGCGTAACCTCTGTCCCAAATTGTCGCCATAGTTGCTCACACTCTTTTTGAAGAGCTAAAATGCGGGCTCGAGCCCCCATGTTAGCACTGGTGAGCCTGGACACCCTCGCCTCCGATTCCGCCCATGCTTCCTCAAAGTGTGAGGCGCGGGCCCTTAATTGCTCTATCTCCGCTACCGCAGCTTGCATCCGGGCTTCTACGTCTTCGTCAGCCCTAGTAACTCGTTGGAGCGAGAAATCCGCCCTCCCTAGGCCACACTCCCACGATGCAGCGGACCTCTCCGCCCTCTCAAAGCCTGGAGTCGCCCACGGGAATCGCGCAACGCCCACGACAGTAGCCTTCGAGTGACCCCCCTACGATGTAGTGACACCCGAGACCCTAGAAGCATGGGCCCCAGCTTCGAACCCTCCGAAAGAATATCCCGATCTGGACGACAAAGACAACTCATCCATCCGGGTTGCAGCAAGAGCAGGCGAAAGAGAGAATGATCGCAAGCAAGGCAAAACTTTAATTCGCCAAAGGAGTAGTCGAGCGCGTTATCTGAGAAGGGGTTTATGCCTTTAAATAGGCGGAGTTCTCCCCAGAAACGGCTGCGCTCTGAAGGCAAGGAGTGCCAGAACAAGGCCAATTAGCGCGCTCCACGTGGAGAATCCCTGAAGCCTTGCGTGTTTCCAATGCAAGTCATCATGACGCAGCGCCCCTCGATCTCTTGCACACTTAATGCGCCAAATAGACAGATGGATGTGACCGCCATCAGTGGCGTTCCAGCCTCCGTGGCCCCAGACGTCAGAGGCTGCCCTTGAACCGCGTCATCCCAACGACGGTCGGTATATAGGCTCAAGGGGTGGAACCGGCAAAACTACCGTGAGCATCCAAAAATTCTCGAGCGCACGAAACAGGGTGCGACACGTCAGGGGAAAGCAATCAGTAAGAGAAAGCACACGCTACAATATGGAAGAATAAAAACAAAGGGACTACTTCTTTTATTAATCAAGGATTTCCTTACAAAGTATAAGATTTCCAGCAACAAATGTACAAGAAAGGGGAAGAAGATACGGCACGGGGCCCAGGCCCCACAACGACTGCCCCGGATGCCCGAGTGAGCTTGGGGAATGTGATCTACATGAGATCACCACGGTCTCGTCGCTGGTTACCCAACAAGCCACTAGGGGCAATCGCGTGTTAGTCTATCCACGGTGGAGATGGTCCTAGTGTTATCCACCGAGGCAGAACCAGCACCCAGCTTAGGAGCTTCTAGGGGGACCAAAAGGGAAGACCTTGCAGTTCCCTCACCGGGGCTCCCCTCTCTTCCTCCTCCATGGCCCGTGCACGAACCAAGTAAAGTGGAGACCGCAAGCGATGCACTTCATCGGCGGGAAACATCCCCGTGAAAGTTCCGCTGCGATCCCACAGCGCTCTGGACGAGTCACACCATGGAGGGGAAGCACGTGACAACAACAGAGTGGCCGAGCCACCCTCATTAGCATGAGGAATCGATCGCAGTGCGGGTGCGAAGGCAGTCTTCTCCAAGAATTTCGGATATCCTGCTAGTTCATCCAATTCATTCGCGGATCCCCACCGAAGGTGGAGCAAGCCAAAACCTTCACATTGCTCCCTCAAAGACAGCCAAAGGATGCACTACACTCACTAAGGAGCCCTCTTATTTATGAGCGAAATAGGCATCCTTCTCGTGCTCGGCGAGCCACGCTTCCTGGCGGACGTCTTTCATAAAATAGGAAAAGCCTTCAAATCAGACGCAACCCCATGCGTGCAAATTCTCCCAATCCAGGCACCGAATCACTGTAGCGTCAAAAAGGCCTGTGCGGATGCCTGGGGAATGCGCGAGCCCAGAAGACGACATGTGTTGGAGCATCTCAAGGGAAACTGGTGGACCGCGGATTGGATCCAAGGGACATGCTAAGCCACGACCACTGGTCAGCCCAGGTGTGGGGACTAGTGTTGGGTCCAATGCTAAAGCCCAAGAAGATCTGAAGCCCAGCCCAACTACACGGGACGCCTACGTGGCAGCCCACCGTTAGCAGCCAACGAGCGCCTCCTATAGCTCATTAATGCGGCTGCCAGAAAATGGCAAAAGAGTAGGAGAAGCCAGCCAATAGAGAAACAGTCAACGCTACCAGTTGCGATTCAGGCGGCCGCCCACAGGCGACCTGCTAATCCCAGCTCAAGGGGAGACTAAGCGTGGCCGGCAACACCCGGTAGTCTGCCTGCCGCTGCAAACGACAGTCAACACGCTGGCAATCATCAACAACGATCAGCGGCCGATGAACCCCAGCGACAGGAGTTCTCGCGCCCAAAAGCCCCTCATCAGGGGGACCTATAAAATCCCTCTTCTTCAACGAAGAGAAGGGGGATCAGATCCGAGATAATCGACTCAGTGTCAAAAATCTTAAGCTTACCAACTATCCTTCGAATCCAAACTCCTGAACCTACTCAGGCGACAGGAAGTCAGCCACCCGCAGCGGTGTACCTAGGGAGCTAGGCCTCCCACCACCCGCTCATTACTCTCTTTCACATAAATAAACACGCACCATTCACGCATTTACAGCATACTTCCGCGCACCTCTTATCGTGCGCCCCATTTCTGTTCATTGTGAGAATTTGCTGATTTGAGCGTTGGAGTGGCTTAGTGGGAGAAATTTTGCCGGATCTCTGATTTCTTGTTCGTTGATTGTATTGTGCAGGTCTCAGGTTAACAGAGACGGAAATGGGACCCTTCCACGAATGCTCAAAACGGTTAGAAATTCGAAAGCTCCCTAATCCATACGATAACCGAGAACCCAGGACGCAGAATAAAAACTTTACTTTTGATCAAAGACACCTTTAAAAGTAAAATAATGTTAGATTAAGCGAATGATTAGACGTGCTATACACATTTTTTTAATATGGACAATATCATCTAATAATTATAATTATTAATTTAAAATAAATTTTTAAATTTTTTTAAAAATAATCTTTTATCCTTTTTTAGCGATGAAGCCCCTAGTTCATGAAAAATGTTGGGACGTGGCATTGTACTGCAAGTATAGCTCGCAGTACTAGTGTACTACACCGTTCCCATTGGTTCAAAAAAATTAAACGAATCAGGCGAAAATTACTCTCTCACACAAAAAATAAACGCAGAGGAACTGAGGCGAGCCAGAGAGGGAAGATGTCAGCTACTCTTTCGTTATCCTCCACAATTATATCACGCCATGGTGACCCTTTTATGACTTCATTCCACTTTCTTTTTGCTAAGACGATTTAGTACCACTTTCCTCACTTCTCACTCGCTCGTAATGGATTGAATTATTGGTCTCTTTGCAGGACTAGATGAAGGTCTGAAGTCAGTTCGTTGTTCGCCACGGAGGTACAATGAGGTACATGTTTTGGGTAATAGAAAAATGAGTTTGCTTATTTTTCATCTTCTCTTTGCCTTCAATACCTTTGTCCCCTAGTTTGGTGTCTCGGTGTTTTTCTTTTTTTGTTTTCTTTTTGAGGTTAAGCAATTAAATGATTGCTAGTTTAGCGCTTCCGCCAAACCTGAGTTTTGTTTGAAATGTGGCGAAATTATGTCCACTTTGGTGCAAGAATGGCTAGGAGAAAATATATCTCGCAATAATATATTTTTTGGATATTCTGTGCATATATAGCAGAATTTTGAAGAATCGATATCTGACCAGAATAACAAAACTTGTGGAAATTCATGAAAAAAAAGTAGTCTTGCACTCTTAAAAATAGGGAAATATTGCTTGATATTTTGCAAAATTCCTCAATATTTAAATCCGTGGTTGGGGATTGATAAAACGCTTCACGAGGAAATGTCAATTTTTCTTGGACGTACTAATGCCGTGTAATGGATTCGTACTGTATTGGTCAGGTAATTTTGTGCAGGGGATAATATCTTGGCACATTAAGTTGACACATGTAGACTTACCTAAGTGCGTATGAAAGCTGTAGCTTACAGATATCTGGAGGCTTACTAGAAGCTTTAGGCTGATGCAACGGGAAAATTGATAGAAGAACAATAAGATTGATAATCTGAGAACTTTGGAACACCATTATCATCAGGCATATGATGGTAGGATACTTCAGCTGGTTGGGACACTTTTAGGTTAGATTATGCACCTGCAAGGATAATTGTTAGATTGAGGAAGAGGCAACAGAAGGGGGAGAGCTGGGCTAGAAAATTTTGGATTGAAGCATTACAAATGGATTTGATTTTGCTTCAATTGTCAAAAATGTTGTGTTTGACAAAGTGGAATGACCAAAAAAACGATTCACATAGTAATCCTTTGGAGTGTAACTTGAGGCTTGGTTTCTGTTACCATTGCTGTTATTGGGAGAAGACCCTACTTTTTTAGAGGAGCTAAATTGTCTTTGCTCATTATATTTCCTAGCTTCATGAGTACTTGGTATTTTATGCTATTTTTGTTTTCTGCCTTTGTTCCTTGCAATTTAATATCCTACATCAATTTCAATCAGGTGCTCCGTTTTTTGTGGTCTTAATGAATGATCTGATTATGAGGATGGAATGCTTGAAAAGTAGTGTTGTCAATACTAGAGCCTTTCTTGGTTTTGCATCTTTTGTTTGCTGTGATTTTTACTTGGTGTTATTATTCCTTCTGTTTCATTTAAACATTTTCTTTTTCCTTTGGCAATTTAATCATGCAGAGATGTGTACGGAAGGTTGGTGCTTTAGTAACTGCTAAATTTGATCTGAAGCCCCCTCCTTACCCGCTGGTAAGATCCAAGTTCTACAAACATTTTTATATTGCTCCTATCATAAAGTCCTGACTCATATTTGTTTTTCTTAAACATGACGTTGTAATGGCAGAAATTCTTACTACATGGTTTTATTGAAGTTTCAATTTTCCACCAATATCTTTCATAGCTTTTAACAGGTTTGCAACATTGATGGTGCTACTGGTTTGGCTCAGTATTTAGTTGTATGAATGTAGGAATTATGAGAAGGAAGTTGATATTTTTCAAAGTCTTGAACCCGCATTCTTGTGGGAGGGAGATTGTGTGCTCTCCCCTGTTTCTGCTATATAATAGTTCATAGTTTTGAGTAGTCCCTCTTTCTCTTGTCCCCTAAGACTTTGTAAAAATGTCTTTGAAACTTCTTGGGTCACTTTTTGTTGTTGTTGTTTGGCTATTATCAATCCTAATGAAGTTATTGAATATAAAATAGAAGATTCTAATTTTAGGCTCAATTGGATAGTTTTCCTTTAGACAGAATCTAAACCCTACTTCTTCCCCCTGGTCAACATAAGTTTTCGTAATTAATTTGACATAGTTTCGTAATTCAAATTTCTAATGATCTTGGGATCATAACTCTGATGACTACCAGTTTTATTAGCTGTTAGCTACTGCTCTAACAACAGAATTTTTGTAGTCACAGAAACCTATTTTTCATTTCTGGATTAATGGTCATCCATGAGGCCTGCTGAATTAGGCTTCATAGAGTTGAGGTTTCATGCAAGGGACCTGGTCACGTAGGGCATGCATGCTGTGGCTTGTTGTGCATCTGACTAAACATTATGAAGCTTGAAGCGAAGACCTAGCATGCCATGATTGCACTTATTAGAGAATTTGCTTGTGCAATGATGTTTAACAGTTATTCACAGAACTCATGTATTTAGTTGTTGGTAGAACATGTTTTTGATGAAGTGCTATCATCCATATGAATTGGATGGTAGCTGGAATGAGGAATGAAATGGTCAAACGATAATGTTAAGGAAGGGCAAATCAAATATTTATTTAATTGTTGAACATGGTTTGAATCATATTTTGTTAGGATGCACTGGAGCCGAATATGAGCAAAAAGACATTAGAGTACCACTGGGGGAAGCATCATAGGGGCTATGTAGATAACTTGAACAAGCAACTAGTTGGAACAGAGTTGGATGGAATCGCATTAGAGGATGTAATATGTGCAACATACAACAAGGGGGATCTGCTTCCACCCTTTAACAATGCAGCACAGGTGTGGTGTGCAAACTGTTCATTTCAATCAGGTTTCAACTTATTCTAGCTATTCTTTCCCAATTGTTTGATATATTATAATCTATCAAGTCACTGTGGATTGAAAATTTCACATGATTGTATTGTTGCACCATCAAGTTTATGTTGATCAAGGCATTATGAAGTTTTAACATCCATATTTTACCCTTTTTCCTGGAGAATGTAAGTGTCAAATTTGATCTTTTCATGCTTCAATTGCATATCCCATCTACCATGTATTCTACATTGCTGTTTTCATTTTGTAGTTAGTGCAGTAAGTTGCCCTGCACTTCCTTTTCTGCATGCTTCCATTTTCTGTCTAGTATTTGCCTTCTTTGTATTGTTTCAGTTGTATTTTGAATCTGATAAGCATGCGTGTTAGATAATGAACAATGATAGGTGTGGTCTTCCCTCTGTGGGCATTAGTTGCGCTTCTGTCAGAAAAGTTGGGATTTTTGTCCAACATTTCTGAATTCGTTACTCAGACAATTCTCTCTATCCTTTGTCCAACCCTTTTAAAATCACAATTTTTCCAGCGGAAGTTTCCTCAAATCTATCTCAATGCAAAGCGGTGCATACCGATTTGTTTATCAAAAACCTTCTTGCTAGTATTACCCGTTTTAGTTTTGGATGACTAATTGTTTTATATCGCATTCTATCTGCACTAAGCATGGACCTCTGCACTTAAGCCCATAATTATTCATCTGCTTGTTCAACAGTAAAAGCAACATCAATTTATGCCTGCGCAAAATCCTAGTTGATTGCTTTGGAAATGTTTCCTAATTGATGCTCAAGCCTCATTCATACTAGTAGTCCACACTTCAGCTGCAAGAAATTTGCTATGAGTATATTAACCTAGGTTAAAAACACATCTTTTGGCCCACTTGTTCCTCCAGCTACCTGAATATCGGCTGCTAAATAGATTTGGACTTGACATTCAAAACCTTTGATTTTTCTGATGTATTCTATGTCTTTTCCATCTATCTCGTTAATGTATGGGTTTCTGATTTTTACGACAAATGTTCCTTGATCAATAGCTTTAACTAACTTGTTGTCCTCTGCTGATTCTGAATGGGAACTGTGGCTGCTGGGCAATATGATGGGTTCTACATACTGTGAATATTCTTATAGCTGTCAGTATATGATTTATCAAATGCAATTCATTGCCATATGATTGACGTATTTTCATCAGCCCTTTATGCATGTTAAATCTTGGCTGCTGAAGTACTTTTACCGAATGCTTCTTTGAGGCATGACTTTCTACTCTTACATATTATAGCTGAAATGATATGCTTTTCACTAAGGACACAATACTACCCTGAAAGACTAATCTTGTGAGTTATTATACTCTGAAGATTCCATTTAATGATGCCAATGTGAGCAATATTTCCTAGATGTGTAAGTGGCACCTCGGTAGGGAACCTTCCCATCCAAGAACAGAATACTGGTTCCGATATTTCTATTTGTATCCGATTTTGAAAAATTAAGATTAGAAATCATTTTACAAAAACATCTTACAAATCTGCTAAGGTAGCATGAATGGAGTAAACAACAAAAGATATCTCTAATTGTAACTTATTTCATCCTAAATAAACTTGAAATCTCTTGGTAACTAACTAAAGATATCTTTAAAATCCTAAGAAAATTTGGAAAATATTTGATATCTACAGTTCCCTAAGTACAATAATATCCAAAAACAATGGATGACCTGATCATCTATACTCTTAATTATTACGTTCTACATTATTGTAGCTATGGATGAAAATATTAGTATTGGCCGTGGTCATATTGGTATCGAATTTATCTAATAATACGTAATGGTATCGTGTATATTAAATAGAAAAAAAACTGAAAATTGTAAGCTAATAGGGTTATATCGACCAATATTTTAAATAGTAGATGATATATCAGCCTTGTCAATCAATATAAAAATATATTACGATATTGTCATAATATCGGGAAATATCAGTATAAGGGAGTCCCAACACCAATACATGTTGGCCGATACGTATCGAGTTGGCCGATATTTCCATCAATGATTGTACCCTTTTCTAAAACAATTTTTGTTTGAAGTTTTAATAAATAGGAGAATACAGAGGAAGATCAGTGAATTGAAGGGACCACATGTCTTCTTTGGCTCCTTAATGACAACATGATAAATAAGAGAAACCTCCCTCTTTCTCTTCCTCATATCAGCACACTTATGGAAAAGCAAAATCATTGATGATAACCCATCCTCTCTGTCCTCGACATCAACACACAACACAAGGAAAGCTAAATTATGGATGACAAACATTACGGAGAGAAGCATTATGGAAAAGGCATACATGGGAGGAGTAAATCCTTACCCTAGGAAAGAATTACACTAGCCATTGGAAGTGCTTTATATTCCATCATTTGTACACTCTATAACAAATGAAAACCATTCACTTTGAAAGCCTATTTTTGTTTGCCTTTATGGCATCAGAGACATAAAAAGGTAATGCCTGCCTTGATCATTTTTTTATCTTTTCTCTCTGCTTCACCCTGGATCTTTATGGCCATGATGTTTAATGTTGGAAAATTTTATTATTTCTCAACTCAATCATGACAATTATCCGCTTTGGTGTGAGTAATTTTTTATCCTTGCAGAAAGTCAGGATCTTATTGGTATTTTGATGGGAACCACCCGAGCTCTTGCAATGTTTTTATCCATTCTTGAAGGCTCTAGTGATGGATAGAAATTAAATAATCCCGATCAAGCTACTTGGAAGCAATCTGATCATCTTGTTTGAGGATGTCCCATTGATATCCTGTCTGAGAAAACTCGTGGGCTCGTCTCCTGCCTCAACACCATGGCCAAAATTCAGCCATCTCTCACTGAGGCATATGCCAATTCTTCTCATGAACGAGAATTTCAATAACGTCAGAAACTCCTTTTATATGCGTAAGTTTCTTGATCTATTTTTAGACAATTACCTGCGTATTTTAAGCGCACATGTGATAATATTGCTAGAATTGGATAGCTGATGGACAACAAAGAGAAGGTTTCCTCATTACTCAATGATCTACGAGCTTACCATGAAGGATTCACCGCAGCCATGCTTAAACCTCCAATGCCTTCCTATGCTAAAGTCGATCCTCTGTTGCAAAGCTTTGACATCAGTCATAATCTGCACGCCTCTAAAACAATCTCTCATTTCTTCTTTTCGACAACAAAATCAAGAGAACAACTTACTCAAACAACAAAGGCTGCATCCGAAACTCCAATCAACATTTTTCCTCTAAGGGCAAAGGTTCCCCTCATCAAGCCAACCGGAGATTTGGTGGACATTTACAGTCCACCATACCTCATCCGGCTGCCAATGGTGCACCTCCCAAGTGTCGGATTTGCTAGAAAATTAGGCATGAAGCTCTTAAGTGCTGGCATTGTTATGATAAGGCTTATCAGGACAATGATGCTCCAGCCACTCTTACAGCACTCACTATCATTAACACTATTGACCACAAGTGTATGACTAACACTAGAGCCTTTGTTCATATGACCACCAATGCATGTGTTCTTCATGATTGCCATCCATACACTTGCACTGATCAGGTAATGGTAGGTGATGAACGTCTAATTCCAATCACCCATATTGGTGAAACTGATATTGGCACTAACCCTCTTCACCTTACTCTTAAATTTGTTTTGCTTGTTCCTAAAAATTTGTTATCTGTGGGACAATTGACTATTGACTATCTTGTTAACTGTGAGTCTTTTGGTGTTAGTTTTGTTATCAAGGACCAAACTGTTGGGAACCGAACCGCTTGTCTAAACCGTAAGAAAATAATCGACGATACACAACAAACCAATAATAATAAAAAATAATAAAGAATGCACAATTTTATGTGGAAAATTTTCTTTTAAATAATAGGAAAAGGCTACGGGATTATACATCAAAAATATATCAACTATATAATAAGTTCAGTTATACAAACCCCAATAAAATACAAAGACACGACACTTTGTAATAAATAATCCAAAGCAATAATGAGTATTAGACAAAAGAAAAGAAATAAGATGAGTAAAACGTTCTTCTCACCTTTAAGAACAGTGTACCCAAGGTCGGAGGAGATTGTAACACAATTCAGAACTTGCTTAAATGCTCAAACCTTCATCTTTTCCATTTTTTCTCTTTTTTGCCTTTTCTCACAGTGTCGGCGCTCAAAAGTTTAGAAATTACAAAGTAGTTAACCCTAAAACGTGTCAAATATATTTATATTAGGAATGGTGCTCAAGCGTCCATCGGACACACATCATGCACAAGTGCACTACAATCGGCGCATGAGCGCCCTCTCGAGCACACATTAGGAGTTGGACAATTTGGAAATCCTGCTCGTGCGTCCCTCATGCGCTTCTCAGGCACCCTCCTGTATGGAATTAGCGCACATATGGCAATTAGGCATCAGTCGCACGCCACTTTGCAATTTTTCCAGATCAATATGATAGATGTGTAACTTCGTGTGAGTCATCAAACGACGTGTCAAATGGGTATAGGATTCACACGGGAGTAACTCATAACCAACAAACTTTCTTTAATGACCTTGTGGGGGCCATCATCACCCCGGTTATAGTTTGGCAAATTTCAACCTTCTCAATTTATATTACTTTGGTCATCATGTCTGATCTATTCTTTTTGGTTCTGACCTTGTCAAGCGTTAACAATTCCAAGTTAATGACATTTCACACATAATGATACCTCACATCAATATGCTTTGATCTAGAATGAAATGACGAGTTTCTACATAGGTGTATAACACTTTACTTCTCGCAAAATAGCACATATTGCTCTTGATGCCAGGTTCTCGGATAAACTTCTTCATCCACAGCATTTCCATGCTTCCGTCACCGCAATAAACTCCATTTCGATGGTAGAGACAGTAATACACTTCTGCAGTTTAGATTGCTAAGAAACAGCTCCTCCTGTGAGTATAATTAGATACCCTGAGGTTGACTTTTGAGAGTCGACATCGCTCCCCATGTTTGCTTCAATGTATCCAACCAAAGGTGACTTATCGCTTTTGAAACACAAGCACATCTTGGAAATTTCTCGAAGATGCCTCAATATCCATTTCACTATGAATCAATACTCCTTACCGAGATTTGAAAGAAAATGGCTAACCATTCCAACAATATAAGCAATATTCGGTCTTGTACACACCATAACATATATCAAACTATCCGCAACCGATGACTAGGGACGCTTCTCATGCTTGTCTTTTCATCATCCGTAGGAGGGTATTCTCGATTGCTTAGTTTAAAATGATTGGCCAATGGAGTGCTCATTGGCTTGGACTTCTCTATGTTGAAATGTTGAAGCACATTCTCAATTTAGCTTTTTTGGAACATCCACAATTTCAATGCTTTACGGTCGCAAAATATTCTTATACCCTAAATTTGCTTTGCTGGTTCCGAATCCTTCATGGTAAAGGATTTTTGAAGCTACATTCGGTGATCCGGGAGGTACTTCGCCCAACAATGAGTATATCATCCACATAGAGTAGGAAAATAATGAAGTCATCTTTGAAAAACCTCTGAACGAAGATACAATGGTTCGAAGTAGTCTTCCGATAGTTTTGACTTACTATAACAGATTTAAATTTCTTATACCATTGTCTCAAAGCTTGCTTTAGCCCATATAAGCTTTTCTTCAAACGGCACACTAAATGTTCCTTCCCCTCAACTCGGAATCTCTTCGACTGTTCCATGTAAATCTCCTCCGTAAGGTCACCATGAAGAAAAGCTACAAGGTCACCATAAAGAAAAGCCATCTGCACATCTAATTGCTCAATTTCAAAATCAAGAATCGCAACCAATCCGAGAACCACCCTGATTGAAGATATCTTCACAATTGGGGCAAAAATCTCCTCGAAGTCGGTACCCTTTCGCTGGTTGAAGTCTTTCACAACCAACCTTGCTTTGTACCTTAGTTGTAAGCTATTCTCATCAGCTTCTAAATAGAAGACCCACTTGTTTTTCAATACTTGTTTGCCCTTAGGAAACTTAGTCAGCTTGAACATGTGGTTTTCTTGTAACGATTTCATTTTCTCTTATATGGCCTTCATCCATTCCGACTTACGCTCATCCTCCATTACTTCATGAAGGCTTTCAGGTTCTTCATGATTGATAAGCAGTACATACTCATTGGCCGAAAGGCGAGTAGAGGGCCTTCAATCTCTCGTAAATCATCAGAGTGGAATGGTCTCAGTAGGTTCAATGACATCATGATTAGCAATATCATCCACTTCATCGAGTATAGAAGTCCCACGATCGTCTTCTCCTTTGACATTCCCTTAATCGTCGTCTTCATTATGAATTGGCATCGGTGTTATGGATACATGATTAGTATCACAAAGCTTGCTATTGTTGTTGTTGGAAACGACCTTCTCCGCTTTGTTGATATCTTCAATAGTCTCATCCTTAACAAACACCACATCCCTCGAACGGATGAGCTTCTTCTCTATCGGATCATAAAACCGATAGCCTAACTCATCTTTCCTTTAACTGAGAAAGATGCACTATCTTGTCTTCGATTTTAGTTTGGACCTCTCATCCTTCAAGATATGAATAAAAGACTTGCACCTAAACACGTGCAAGTAGTTGTAGGATACCTCATTTGCAGACCACGCCTTTTTTGACACTTTTTTATTCAATGGGCCACTAGGTGATAGGTTGATCACGTGAGCCATGGCATTCAAGACTTCCCTCCAAAATGAATCGGAGAGCTTCGCCTCCGAAAGCACGCAACGAACTCTCTCGGTCAGTATCCTATTTATCTGTTCAACCACACCATTTAACTGCGGTGCCTTCAATAGAGTCCTTTGGTGTCAAATTCTGTAGGTTCGATAATATGTGTTAAATTCTCAAATATACTCTCCTCTATTACAATTTCAGATGCACTTCATGTTTGTTTCTCCACCAGAGAATGAAATTGTTCGAAGACATTAAGGATTTGATCCTCTGACTTCAACGGATATACCCACAACTTTCTTGAACAATCATCAATGAAGGTGATGAAGTAGAATGCTCATCCAAATATTTTCACTTTAAGAGGGCCACATATATTGGTGTGGATCAACTTAAGAAGATTCGTCTTCTTTGTGGACGAGTTTTCATGGAATGAAACTTTCTGTTGCTTTCCCGCCATGCAATATAAGTAAATTTTCAGCTTGGCTTTCTTCACACCTTGAAGGAAGTTCTTCTTGGCCAAATAAGTCAGCCCATTTTTATTCACGTGGCTTAATTTTCGATGCCACAAATTTGAAGACTCCTCACTTCTCACAAAATGCACGTTTCCAGTTGAGATTAGGACTTACAATATATACAAACTGGAAACTTTCTCTCCTCGGGCAACTATTAGAGATCCTCTAGTCAACTTTCATATTTCGTCATAGAAAGTGTTGCAGAACCTTTTATCATCAAGCTTGCTCGCTGAAATGAGATTCAACCAAATGTCCAGGACGTGTCGTACATCTATCAACAACAGCTTGGTTCTTTTGTTGGTGATGAGGCACACGTCCCCACAGCTGATAATCCGGAACGTGTCTTCGTTTCTCATCTTTAACACTCCAAAATCGCTGGAAGTGTAAGACTTGAAGAATTTCTATCTCGACGTGACATGAAGTGAAGTGCCACTATCTACTACCCAATCAGTTTCGTGACCGCTAGCTTGACCGCTTCATCTTCTTTACACACCAACAAGAGATCGAGCTTGATAAGAATTGAAACTCGCTCCTCATCTCGGGTCTTGTCAGCCTTTTTATCATCTCTTTTAGCATTTTTATACTTATACCGGTGCTTTTTGATATGTCCCCTTTTTCCGCAATGATGGTACTCAAGGTCGAGGTTTTAGTACCTCGACCGAGACTTGCTTCAACTCTTCTCACCAGATTTAGGACCACGTCCTTTGTTTCTTCCCCATGACTTTGAGACTAGCACTTTAGAGTTTGGAAAAGAGCCCTATGATTATCGTCTCATCTTCTTATTTAGCACAGCTCTTTTCGTTATCTCCAATATCACCATACCATTTGGAGCGGCATTAGCAATAGTGATCCGTATTACCTCCTAGGAATCTGACTTGGTGGTCAACAACCATAAGCACAACAACTCATCGTCAAATTTGATACCCATGCCACTCAATTAGTGAGCATATCCTTAAAATTCGTTCAAGTAGTCAACTATAAACATACCCTCTTTATATTTCACTTACATCAATTTCATCAAGTGATTCAATTTATTGTTACCGGTCTATGAGGTATAAAGTGTCTCGAGTTTCTCCCTTAACGTTTTCGCATTTATTCATTCCAAGTGTAATTATACACGTCATCAACGAATTGTCGAATATAGTCACAAACCTATTTATATTTAAATGCCTATTCCTCCTTAGATTTTGACTTAAGCTTTTGCGTAGCAAACACCAAAAGATGTATTGCTTTAACAGACAACAAATCTGTCATATTGTCGCTCCAAATATCATAATTTATGCCATTCAAACAAATCATTTTGTTTCCAACTTCCATCGGTTCAAACTAGTTTCAATAATAATAATCATGTCTCTGATACAACTTGTTGGGAACCGGATTACTTGTTTAAACCGTGAAAAAATAATTGACAACACACAACAAACTAATAATAATCACAAATGATAAGGAGCGCACGATTTTATATGAAAAATCTTCTTTTAAATGAGAAAAACAATGACGGGATTATACGTTCGAAATATATCCACCATGTAATAAGTTCGGTTTCACAAACCCCAATAAATATAATGACATAACACCTTATAATAAATAGCTAGAGTAATAATGAGTATAAAACGAAAGAGAAAAAAATAAGACTGGTAAAACTTTTTTTTCAGCATCAAGAGCAGCATACCCAGGTCGGTGGAAGACTAGAACAAGAATCGGAACTTGCTCAGATGCTCGAACCTTCCTTTTCTCCATCTTCATTTTCTCACAGTGTCAGCGCTCAAAAGGTCAAAAATTGCAAAGTGGTTAACCCTAAAATGTGTCAAATGCATTTATATTGGGAACGGCGTTTGAGCGCCCATCGGACGCGCATCGCGTGCGAGTGCACTACAATCAGCGCATGAGCAGCCTCTTGGGCTCACATCAAGCGTTGGACAATCTGGAAATCCCACTTGTGTGTCTCTCAAGTGCTTCTCAAGCGTTCTCCAATTTGGAATCAACATAAATGCGGCAAACAAGCGCCCATCGCCCGCCACTTTGTAATTTTCTCAGATCTATACAATACATGTGCATCCTCGTGTGAGCCACTGAACAACACATCAAATGAGTATGGGACCCACACGGGAGTGACTCATAATTCAACACAAACAACAGATAGCGTCTTGCTAAGAGGTCACAAGAAGGGTAATCTATACACCATTCTAGCACAACACCAAGCACTCCTTTCTACTTGGTTTTCAATCGGGTGATCACAACCCATGGAACCAACGGCTCGGGCACCCTCATCCTACAACAATTGCTTGGTTGAAGTCTCACGGCTTCATAAGAACAGTTGGATTGTTTTCGTTTTGTGACAGTTGCCAACTAGGAAGGCTTAGTCGTTTACCTTTTCTTCCTTTACCAACTCATAGTAAGTATGGTTTACTCAAAGTGCTCTGTGATCTTTCGGGACCTTCCCTAGTGTGTTCTTTGGGTAAATGCTTGTACTATGTTGTTTTGATTGATGACTACAATGTATTTGTTTAGTTTACTCTTTTAAAACATAAGTCTGATTTTTTTACCTCTTTTCGTGATTTTGTCTAATTGGTTTATCGTCCATTTTCAACCACGTAAAAGTTTTCCAGTCTGATTGGGAGGGTGGAGGTGAGTTTACTAGTGTTGCTTTTACAAACGTTTTGAAGGATGAAGGTGTCATCCATCACATGTCTTGTCCTTACATGCTGGAGCAAAATGGTGTTACTAAAGGATGTCATTATAATTTTCGGGGACTAGGCTTTACTATGCTGTTCCACAGTGGTATGCCCAAATGATTTTGGGTCGAAGCATCCTCCACAGCTGTGTTCCTAATTAATCAGACCCTTCTGCCATTGGAAAGACCTCTCCAATCTTTAAACTCCATGGTCGTCATCCTGATTACCATTCTCTATGCATTTGGCTCCAAATGTTTTCCTTATCTGGTGACTTTCAAACAAACACATTTGATCATAAGTCCTTGCCATGGTTTTTATGGGATATAGTAGCCAGCATAAAGGATACAAATGCTTCTATCCACCCACAAGAAAAATGTGTGCTTCCTGATATGTGATGTTCAATGAACACCAGTTTCACTTGGTACACCTCATGCCCAATCATTATCTTTAGGGACTATCCCCATTTTTAACTGAATGCCCTCTTCCCCGATCAATAATCCTCCCTGTATCCTGCCTGCTTCCATGTCTCATCATATGGTCACACGACTTCAAGCAGGTATTCAAAAACCTAATCCCTAATATATGAATTTATCTGCCGTGATCACTATTCCACAGGAACCCCAAAGCATCCACTTGGCCCTCAGTCACAAAGGCTGGACTCTTGCCATGTATGGGAACTTGTTACACTGGACTTTGGTCCCTCATATTCCTACCATGCATGTTGTCGGAAATAAATGGGTCTTTAAACACCTGCTCGTGGTAAACTTGATCGCCTTAAGGCTCGCCTCATAGTTATAGGCTATCACCAGATTGATGACATCAATTTCGTCGAAACTTTCTTCCATGTCATTAAATTTTGCACCGTTAGAATAGTCTTGTTTGTTTTTCTTGTTCGCAGGTGGGAGATTCGATAATTAGATGTCAAAAATGTCTTTCTCCATGGTTCTCTACAAGAAACTGTGTTCATGGAGCAACCCTTGGGCTTTAAATATCCTTCCATCCTGGATCATGTTTGCTAAATGAATTCCGTTCTATGGCTTAAAACAAGCCCCGTGAGCCTGGTTTGATTGGATTTGTTTATTTTTACTTGAGTTTGGTTTCTTTTACTGCATCTATGACCCTTCTCTTTACTTTCTGTATGCCTAACTCCACTGTGTTTCTCCTATTATATGTTAATGACATTATTCTTACTGGTTCAAAGACCTCACTTTTGGATAAATTCGTTCACACCTTGCATCTGTAATTTGATGTGAATGACCTTGGCCCCTTGCATTGTTTCTTTGGCATGCTAGTTACTCATTTCTGATGGATTGTTTCTGTTCCGTACTCAATATTGCTTGGATATTTTACATGACCCAATATGACAGACTGTAAGCCTGTCATCACCCCCAATGCTCCCCCCCCCCCCAAAACAAGACTCTGGGATCTTCTCCAACTTTTGCAGATCCTTAGCTTTATTTCAGCTTAGTCAATGCACTTCAATATCTCATGCTCATACACCTTGACATGGCCTTCAGTGTCAACTACGTGGCTAAATACATGCATAATCCTTCCTAGGCTCATTTTCATATGGTCAAGCACATTCTCTGATTTGTATACATGGAGCTGTCATTCATGGGCCTCAGCTCTTCATCAATTCCACTCTTGACCTCTATGCCTTTGATGATGCCCAGAAATACACCTCTCCATCACTGGATTTTGCAAGTTTCTTAGTCATAGCTGTATCTCAAGTGCCAAAAAGCACCATCTCCTGCTCCAGCACTGAATCCAAATACAGAAGTCTAGCTCACAATACCATATCTCTACTTGGCTATCTGCTCTCTTGTGTGAACTCGGCATTCCATTGCTCAAGACTCCTCTCCTTTTCTGCGATAACATTGGTGCCATTAGTCTCACTTGCATTCCTGTTCTCCACTCTTGACGCAAGCATATCAATATTGACAACCATTTTGTTAGAGAATGAGTTGCATTGGGTCTCATTCAGACATGCCATGTTCCTATGTCCGTTCAGTTAGCCAATATATTCATAAAACCACTTTCTCAAGTTCATCTTTTCCATATTGCAACCAAACCGAACCTTCATCAAGGGATCATTTTTTTTTTTTTTGGGGGGGGGGCCCTCTCTCTCCTCAAATCAGCACACTTATGGATAGCAAAATCATTGATGACAACCCATCCTCTCTGTCCTTCACAACAACACAGAACACAAGGAAAGCAAAATCATGGCAGACAAATATCACAAGAGATCATTCTGGAAAGAATGTACAAGGGAAGAGTAAATCCTTGGCCTAGGAAAGAATTACACTGGCGGTTGGAGTGCTTTCTTTTTATTCCATCTTCTGTAACAAAGTAAAACTCTTCAATTTGAAAACTTATTTTTTGTTTGTCTTTATGATGAAAGTGAACAAACTGATTTATTCATCTGGAATGAAAACTCGTAGTTTGGAATTGTTTAAGATAGTGGATACACATCTTTGTTCTATCTCAAGATTTTATCTCTATGTAGAATTTCCATAGGTGCTTGATCAATTACTTTGAGCGTTTGAATATGCTTTTCGGATATGCTCTATTAAAACCTGCTATTCTTCAGCGACCAGTACGTCATGTGATTATTAATTGATGATAGTTTCAGCAACTTCAAATTAATTGTATTACAGATTTTATTTTCTTTTTACTGTGTCCCCTAGTAAGGGTTGTTCAGTGTTGGTGGCTTTGTTTTTGTTTAAGGATTGGCTGGGAAGTAGCTGTGGGGATTTAGCAGCTTCAAATTAGGCTGAACAGCGGCTAGTGGTGAGCATCATGGTGGTTGTCATCACAATTGTCCTAGCTGTTCACCAATGAGGGCAAGGACACATGTCTCTGATAGCAACTGATAGAGAACCTCCCTAATCAAGAACAGAACACGAGTCTTGAAATTTCAATTTGTGTTACAACAAGAAATTGAGATTACAAGTCGATTTATAAAAAAAAGGGTCTCTCACCCAATATATCAAATTAACTAAACTCTAAATAAATAAAAGATAATTAGTCTTAATTTATCAGATCCAAAATAAACATAAAGAGTTGCAGACTTGAGTGAATTGTGCCTTTAAAAATTTTGAAAATTGGAAAAAATATCTAATATCTAATGAAAATTGTCTAAATTAAAATTTTCTTCAAACACCGATTGCTTGGTTCCTTGTTATCCAAAATCCGCATTATGTCCTTACGTGCATTCTGCATTGCACTTTCCTTTATCTGCTTTTTTAGATTGTGCTCCTATAATGCTACATAGGAATGTTATGCATGTAGTAGAATAAGTGAAGCAAGCCTTTCTTTGCTTCATTCAACTGCAGGTTTTGCTCATCTGTATCACCATTTTTTTTTATATATATTTTTCAGCGTGTCTCATATATTAGCTTTTCAATGCAGCTGTTTCCTTGCCTAAAGAAATAGGCAGAAATCAGATATAAGGACTAATATGGAAGGTGAAGAAAGTAGTATACTAAATATATATTCTTCCTAGTCATTTTCAAGTGAACTTCAGTGTCAATGAGATGTGTGATACACTAGGTTTGTCAACTGTGATTGGCTGGTAATGAATTCTCCAAGTCTTAAATTATGAATATTTAACTCTATTCCTAGTATTGCTTTTTGCATTACTTTATTGTTGCTACTGCTGCTGTTGTTATTATTATTGTTATTGTTATTATTACATTTTGTGCTTCATCACGTAGTGTTTAAGGTGGTTAACCCATGAAGGAGAACGTGGAAAATTTGACTGGCAAAGAGGTTGAATGTTGTTCAAGTCTTGTGCTTAAAGTCATCAATCTGTTTTCAGCATCTAAATTGTCTCCTCATCAATTCTTCAGTGCCCGCCAAACTAAGGCACTGCTTTAAAATGAAAGAAAGTAACAATTTTAGTCGTGCTTGATATTGAACTTACAGATCTGGAACCACGACTTCTTCTGGGAGTCCATGAGTCCTGATGGCGGTGGAAAGCCATCCGGAGAGCTTCTAAGATTACTTGAAAGAGATTTTGGTTCTTTTGAAGCATTTGTTCAGCAGTTCAAGTCTGCTGCAGCCACACAGTTTGGCTCTGGGTGGGCTTGGCTTGCCTGTGAGTTGCCCACTTCTTCTAAATTTGTCATGTTTAATGTTTCTCCAAAACTGGGTAATGTTTTTTATCCACATTTTGTGTCAACTGACCTACGTTCCTGATATTTAATCCAGACAAACCAAGTCGGCTAGATGCGGGAAATGCAATTAATCCTCGGCCATCGGAAGAGGACAAAAAGCTCATAGTAGTGAAGAGTCCCAATGCTGTTAACCCTCTTGTTTGGGATTACTATGTAAGTACTTCGTATTCAGTTATCCGTTATACATTAGAGGAAAGATTATGCACTGACATTTTTTGAGATGATGCATTTCAATGATACATTCTTTCCACTTTCCTTTTCGTTTTTATTTTATTTTTCACAGCCGCTCCTTACTATCGATGTTTGGGAGGTATGTTTGCTTCTCACTTTCCTCATCAAAGTGATGAATGATCCCCATTTTTGCCTTTTGGTCACAATAGAGATTCATAACTAGTAATTTTTTTCCCCCTCTTTTTGTGTCTCAACAGCATGCTTATTACCTAGATTTTCAGGTGAACTCGCTATACCTGAATTCTAATCCTGTTGGTATTTTTATCCTTTCCCAAATGTTGCAAAGAAGATGGTTATATTTAGATGGTCTTTGCCTTCTTATAACAGAACCGGCGGCCTGATTATATATCACTTTTTATGGAGAAGCTTGTTTCATGGGAATCAGTCAGTAATAGACTTGAAACGGCAATGGCTGATATAGCTGAGAGAGAAAGAGCTGGAGAAAGGAAGAAGGAACAACAAGTTGAGGAAGGAGCATAAGCTGCCCAGGTGTTTTTGGATAGTGAAGCTGATGAGTCTGACAATGAATGATTTCCAAGTGTTTTTGGATTGAAACATTGGAAATTTTGAGTTGATAGTTTATGGTGTGCACCACCCTCGATTTCTAGAAACTCTGCGTTAGCACATATAGAATAACCTTATGAGCTACAAGTTTCATGGAAATGATCAATTTAAGAAATCTCTTGCATTGTGGACTTATCTCCAATGACAGCTGATATATCTAAGGGGTCTCTTATTTCTGATTCTGAAAGGCATTTTTTTGTGAAAAATGAATAATTTTTAGGTGCTATTTTAGAATATTTTTCTGGGTATTTTTTTAAGAGGTTCTATATTGAACATCGTTATAAGAATGACAATAATTTACAAAAATTATCACGAATTACTTGAAAGATGGGTTGCTACTTAAAAAATTAAAGTACATTAGTGTCAATGACTTTATTACTCAATGTGGGTTCTTTTAGTTCAAGTAATTTATTACTCCAATTTATATGAAAGTGATGGATGATTGTTTTTAACTATAATTGACACGAAAGTTGTGGAAAAATGTTAGAGTCATTTATGTATTGGCATATTTTATGATCATATTTAATCGTCTGTTGATGTCCGGTTGTATTAGTTTGAAGCTTTGCATCAACTTATTTTTGTGGCTGTTCGTTTTCGAGTACGTGTGCCTGTTGCACGCCCACCACGTGCTCGACCCCGCTTCTAGCACCAAGTCGCCTGCTTCACACTCGATATGCGCTCAAGCCAGTTTCCAATGGGTATGCGCTCGATGTTCGCTCTCTATGTATTTGAGCGCCAAAACTAGTAGCCTGCCGCTCAATGCTTGCTTGCTATGTGCTCAAGTGCCAAAACCAGTGGCCTATCACTCGAATCTCACCTTCTTCTTGCTCGAGTGCCTGGGAGTTTTTCTCTTGAAACTCTAGACGTGGCCGTCGTGCGTTCAAGTGTCGCAACAACGGTCATATTTTTAGACGAGTTTTTCAAGCATTTCTATATATTTCTCCCTTATTTCATTTGTCCTAACTCTTGTGCATTTGAACGCCCATTTTCAGAGTAAACAAAAATCTTCATGCTTTAACCTAGCACCATTTGAGAAAATCGAAACTACATTATTGTTTTCACTTTACCATTGTACCACTTCTTACCCACTTACTTTTGTTGGTGACGTTTGTAGCGTTAAAAAAGGGTTCCGATAGTGTTTGATACTTTAAGCTGTTCGTGAGGAAAAATTAACATGAAGACCAGAAGGCGCCCAGTTTTATTGTCGTTGGCAAATCTGTGATGCTAATTGGTAGAGATCATAGGACAGAAGTAAGTCAGTTAGGTTAGCGCGTCGATATCATCCGGTATGTAAGTTAATTTTTATAGTGTATATCTTTCCTAACTGTTGAAACTCTGGGAGTTTTACTCAATAATTGTGGTTATTGATGTTTCTCTTTGTCACAAAAAATTTTCTTTTTATTATTACTTATTACTTTACTCTTTATACTTGTTATCATTTATATCATCTAGATTTAAATATTCTTTACGTGTATTGAATATTTATATTTGTACTATTTTCGTAAATTTATCAAGGGATCGAAACTTTTATGTGAAGTGGAACGAATTTCCTTTTAAAAAGAATATGGAAAATACACTCTAAGGGAATTACAATAGTATGATTATGAGAAATGGAATGGTAAGCAATCATTAATCACTCTTGAGACACTAATGAATGATATTACACTCATTTATCCATCTCTCTTTATGTGAATTTATTAATATCAATGGTTAAATGAGACATTGACTTCATAAAATGTGTTTTATTGGGTAGCCAAATGATATTCTTTTTATACTGTTATATAATTATGTAATTACATGATAATTACAACACTTTAAATGAAGAAGCCTTGATTAATAGTAATGGTTAATTTTACATCATATTGTCTGTATAATCCATATATCTGTATTATAGAATTAATTACAGCAATGAATTAAGTTCCATTCCTCAATTAATGCCTCCAGAAAAATGATCGCAATACTCCCATGCCCATATAGATCGTGTCCAGCAAAAAATGTCAAACACGAATTTCCCAAAAGTAAAAAGAAGAAGAAGAAGGAAGAAGAAGAAGAAAGGAGGGGAACAGCGATTAAGGGAAGAGAAGAGAGGTTTTACGGCTAGGGGCAGAAGGACCTGCCCAAACCATCCCTGTAACTTGGAATGGTGAAGTGCCTTAGCCTCCCTTCCTGCTTCTTCATATAATGTTCACATAAAAATTCCCTGGAAAACTTATCCTCCACCTCTCTATTCACATCATGAACAAACACATCTGTCTCTCCGCTGCCCTCTCTATTCCTCGCCACCATCCCCGCCGTGTATATGGCTGTCATCCTCCCCGGAGCCTCCTCATAATACCCTGTTGGCGCGTCCACCATGATCAAATCCCACCTGATCTGATACACTTCCTGAGGCAAACTCTTCAGGGCAAGGTGGCACATGGAGTGCCTTACGTCGCCAACTTCCGTGCACTCAGGGCCTCTGCCTTCTTCCATGAGAATACTTGCCTGATTGACCTTGGTATCATAAATGACGTGGTGAGACTCTAGCATGGGGAAACGACGTCTGATCTGTTCAATCCATGCCTTGTCTTCCTCAAGAAAAACAGTTCTACCACCGTAGTTTAGGGAGCTCCACATGAGGCTGTCGTGGCCGAGACCAAAGACTAAGAAGTTGCAGGGCGACTTTTTCTGTAAAACCTCGGCTGTGACTGATATTTCTTTGAGTGTTTGTTGCGGGGTGATCTTCGAGGTCGAGTAGTGGATCAAAGCATGGGATAGGGAGGATGGGATTTTGGGGCAACTCGATGAACAGCTTGCTTCATTCTTGCTGTGGTCGTTGGTTGAGATTGTTGATGAAAAGGATCTAGGGGTTGGATTAGAGAATGGAATCCTTGACCTCAAAACAAAGAGAAGGATTAAAGCAAGGCAAAGTCCGAGGAGCAAAAGCTTGATGTTGAGAGGATAATGAGCTTTCGGCCTCATAATATATAATAATAATTCTTCTTCTACGGGTTGATCTTTCTTCTTCTTCTTCTTGTTGAAATGGGGTTATGGAGAGAAGAAGGAGAAGTAATATAAAGGTGAGATATTAATTAGACCAGAAAGAGAGTAATATTGGTTATGTGAAGAAGACAGCATAACCCCTAACTAAGATTTAGGGTGAAGCAACGTTGTGGTTGGTTGGTGGATCTACTGGCTTGTTTGGTACTCCCACTGGCTCATTTGGGTCTGCATGCATGACTGCTCTTTCATCAACTTCATCGAGGAAATATTTCTGGTTGTTGAAATTTGATGTTTTGATTCAATCTTGGATTTCCTCCTTAACCTTGGTGCATTTGCAGCATTCACCTGTTTTTTTTTTTT
>JAODPA010067414.1:0-10582 GCA_025585075.1 Nepenthes mirabilis | reverse complement strand
TTATTTACTTATTATATATTATTAATTATTTTCTTACGCATCAAATAAGCGGTACAAGTCTTAACAAAAAGACTAATAGCTATTTATTTTTATCTATTTACAATGCTTTCGAGTTAGTGATCATTACAGCATAAGCAAAGTGGGCGAGGTGATAAGAAGAGGTTAGAAAATTAGCAGCCACTGTAAGATGATTACTTCCAACAGGTTTTTCTATTTTATTATGGAAAAATGACGGTTTCTCTTCCATTCACCTTCTATTTGAGCTAAATTTCTACTTTCAAAGAAGCTTATCATAGACATTTGAATCTTTTATAACTATTTTTTAGCATTTCAACATTCTTATTTCTTGAGACCCACAATAGCAGTATAGTCACCTATTTATATACAGACGATGACTTTTAGCTTAGTCCGGCTCATCCAAGCCGAGTTGCGTCCGGAGTATTGGATTTTCTATTAGGTTATGGATTACTTTCATCTGGGCCTATACCCATTTGATGTGTCAATTAATAGTACGAATGATTTTGCGCACTCGACAAATGCCTCAGATGTTAATTCCAATAGCATCACACTTGAGTCACGCCTTAGGCACCATTTCCAGAAATCCCACGCTCGATCTGCACTTTTTGGGAGCTCGAGCTCCATTTTTAGAAGCACTAGGCTTGAGCCCTGTCAGCTAGGCACTCGAGAGCCATTTCCAGAAGCTTCGTACTCAACCCATGTTTGCTAGGCGCTTGAATGCCAATTTCAGAAACACTACGTTCGAGCTGTGCTTGCCTGATGCTCGAGTGCGGCACGAAGGATAAAAACACGGTTGACGCGTATTAAAGTTTAACCACTGCAATTTGAGTGCCGTTTTGAGAGAAAAAAGAATAGAGAGAGAGAGAAAATGGAGAAAATAAAATTTGTGCATTCATTTGTGTTTCGAATTGAATTCCAATATCCGTCGATTGTGGGTACACTGTTTTTGCTGTTGAGAAAAATATTTATCGGGTTCTATTTTTTTTCTTTCATTTTCTATTCTCTATTCTATGGACTTGTTTTGAAATAAGGTAGTTTGACCTCATATTTGGAGTTTGAGTAATCGAGACATTACATAGTGGTGATATTTTTGGACATTGAATCCCGTGATTTTTTTTCTTATTCAAAAAGGAGTTTTTTACCAAAAAATCGTACCTTTATCGATCGTGTATACTTGTTATCTACTTGTCGCGTATTATTGCATGTTTTCCTGTAGTTTAAATAGTAGGTTGAATCCAAACATTTTTGGCATGTCTTGTCCAGTGTGCAAGAATGTTATAAGGTTAGTGGTGCAAGGCATCATCAAGGAAGATCAGTATACAGTAAATGAATCTCCAAAATTTGGTATTTTCTAACAGATGAAGCGAAGCTAATTAGGTAAAATTCTAAGAAAAATGGTAATTTATTACGTGAACAATGTTTTTTGAGAAAGACTGCCAGCAGTGTCATCTTTTTAAAGCATGCGCCACAGTGCTTTGATCCCGGCCATTCAATTACCATGCAAATGTGTTGTATATAAAGAGACTCAAAACTATAAGTTTGAGCAACGCCACGAGATTTAAAGTGTTAAAATTCAGTAAATACATTACATTAAGAAGGAGGTACACACACAGGAATAACTTTATAAACACTGAGAGATAAAATGGGTTTTGATTCACTTTTGTGAATTGTTGTATTTTACTATTTTAAATAGGAGAGCCTGCATAGTATTCGGTTTTTACCTTGCAGGCAGTTTAATAAATAAAAAATTATCGAAAGTTCGCACAAGGCTTGTACGAGGATCGGACCCACACGGCGAAAGGCCAGGAGGCAAGATCAAATTGGGTGGTTGAGGGGTGCTCGTCAAGCATTGATTCTGGATTAATGGAGGATTGTTGGTGCTCGCTTTGAGCTCAAGCGGTGCAAAGGTGCGGATTGTAGACTTGGTGCATTCGCTCTGCGCTCGTCGGGCGCTCGAGCATGAAATCGAGGACCAGTGCACTTGATCCGTACTCGCCGGGTGCTCGAGCGCCAGTATTCGATATAAAATGCGGCTCACGCGTTTTAGGATTATATTTTCTGAAATCTTTCTCTACAAGGGGCGCCGCACACAAAGAGAGGAAAGAAGATGAAGAAGTTTGACATTCGGTGAAGGTCCGATTTGAATTCTATTCTTCGCCAAAGTCGAGTACGTCGTTTTGGAGGTGATTATAAAAACGTATTTTCGTTTAGTTGTTTTTTTCTCATTGTATTTTTTTTGTGGGTTGTCGGGTGTGTTTAGAAGAGATTATATTTAACAATTTTTCACTCGAGTTTGGTGGCAAGGGATGTTGAAGGGGCTTTTTGTAAACGACATTATTTATAATAGATTTGTTCGAAATTTGTCTCATGATTTTTTCTTTGGTTGAGAATGGTTTTCTACATTAAAAATCATTGTGCATTATTTGTTTGTTTCTTGTACTCACAAATTTGGTAGCTGACGGTTGACGGAGGGTTCGGATTTATTCCGTTACGCCGAGTCAAGTGTATCCGGGTGACAAATTCACAATATGTCCTACATTTCAATTATATTTTGTTTAGTTAATTCTATTTTTTGTTCATGAGTAGGGCTTAAAATTTTATGTCACTTGCCATTTCAAACAAAGTGTACCTAGTTCATCTCATTTTGTTGTCTCTCCCCCATAACCATACCGTTTTCTTTGGTTTGTTGCCTTTTCTATTACATTTGTTTGACCGTTAACCCTTCCCAAATGATGAGTTGGTGTCTCATACACCATGGAAGGAAAGTGAGGATGAGATGGTGAGGACGGAGAGGAAAATCATAATTTTTATTTAAATATATTTAACTCTATAATTTTTCATGATATAGATATTCTATTGATGTAGCTGATGCAGACTCAACTGAGCCCTACCACCGGAGCAGGAGGGGAGGTCTGAAAGAGAGCGGGAGAGGAAGACAACAGAGAGCACAAGAGAAGATTCGAGAGAGAGAGAGAGATAGAGAGAGAGAGAAGAGAGGAGAGGAGGTTGAGAGGAATAATATTTGCCTTCCTTTTCCCTCATCAAATAGGGATTAAGTACAACCGTGCATATGGGACTCACGTTGTCCACAAAGCAGCACACCAATTAACAAACAATAAAACCAAGTAAACCAATACAGGCATTTTAGTAAACTAAGGGATGGGGAATGTGAGGAATTTATTTAATTATAATCTAGAAATTTTAGTGGACGTTGGGTCATTCGATTATTATGCCTTGTAGCTATAGGCTGCCATGGGACGTCCGAGAATCCGTTGTGAGGGCCCGTAACATTGTTGTGTCCATCAAAATCAACATTGTCCTCAAGGTTGAAATTGAAAAAATCTTGTTGGAATTCAAAGACAGTCTCCCAGGTAGCCTCCTTGGGCGCTTGGGTCTTCCGGTGCACCAAGACTAGGGACACAGGCTGGTTGTTGAGGAGGATATGGCGAAACCCCAGGATTTGGTGTGGCTGCAGCGAGGCTGGGAGCCGAGAGCGTCTACCAGCAGATCCAACGTCGGGCTGCTATGATCACCACAACATCGTTTGAGTAAGGATACGTGAAAGACATTGTGTATTTTGGAGTGAGCCGGCAAATCTAGATGGTAAGCGACAGGTCCCACCCGATCCTGAATGCGGAAGGGACCGTAATATCGTTTGGCGAGTTTGTTGGTCTATCGTTTCGCCATTGACGTTTGACGGTAAGGTTGTAAACGCACGTATACCAGGTCACCGACCGTAAACTTCTTCTCTTTCCGGTGAGAATTTGCTTGCTGCTTCATCCGCAGCTGTGCCCGTTGCAAGTTGGTTTTGAGGGTGGCCAGTATAGTTGTCCTGGAGGCCAGCAGATTGTCGACAGTGGCTATAGAAGAGGAGCCTTGCACGTAGGTGAGTAGGTTGGGTGGTGATTGTCCATAAATTGCTTCAAATGGGCTCATTTTTATGGAAAAGTACCACGCTGCGTTGTAATGCCACTCAGCCTATGGTAAGTAATGTGCCCATGAGGAGGGAATGCCAGTCACAAAGCAACGCAAGTAGTCCTCCAGGTAATAGTTACTACTTCGGTATGGTCGTCGAATTGTGGGTGATAGGGGCTGCTAGTTGACAGCTGGGTTCCCTACAGTTTGAAGAGTTCCTTCCAAAATGGACTCATGAACAGATGATCACGATCAGTGACGATGTCTGCTGAAAACTCGTGTAACTTGCAAACGTCCCTAACAAACACCTCTGCTAATTGCACAGCAGTGAACTGGGTGTCTAGGGGCGAAAATGGGTGTATTTGGAGAGCCTATCAACGACCACTAGTATAATCGTCTTACCACGCGAAGGGGGTAGATGAGTAATAAAATCCGTGGAGATGGATCCCCAAATATTACCTGCGATGGGAAGTGGTTGAAGAAGCCCCTGTGGAGCGGTACTAAGAGGTTTAACCTGCTAGCAGACCGGGCAACTGTTGACAAAGTCCGCACGTCCTTATGCATATCTGGCCAGGAGAAAACTGATGCAATGTGGGAAAAGGTTCGATGAATGCTGGCATGCCCTCCAAGTGGAGAATTGTGGTACTCCTGTAGGATCAAGTGGGACAAAGCAGACTCAGGGGGTACCCAAATTCAATTCTGGAAGAAGATCAGGCTGTCACGCCAGGAAAATTCATCGGGGTCACCCGGCTGCTCTTGAATGGCCCTGGCGAATGAAGCAGTGGCAGGATGCTTGCCAATAAATCTTCTCAGGGCTATCAACAAGCCCATGACAGGTTGGGATATAGCGTGGAGTGCTAGGCATGTCTCAGGCTCACGCCTAGATAATGCATCAGCTGGGTCATTATTGCGCCCAGGCTGGTACTCAATGTCGAAATCAAACCCAAGGAGTTTGGTGATCCAGCGCTGCTGATCGGGGGTGTAGATGGTTTGGGTTAACAATGTTCTGAGTGGTTAATGGTCAGTTTGGTTGGTAAATTTGGTACCTACCAATATTGTTGCCATTTATTTACAGCATCGATGATAGCACATAACTCCTTAATATAGGTGGAGGAGGCCTACAGTTTCGGACAAAATTGTTTGCTAAAATAAGCAATGGGATGTCCCCCTTGGAGCAGCACGACCCCGATGCCTTGTCCCGAAGCATCTGTCTATACTACAAATTACTTAGAGAAATCTGGCAGGGCCAGCACTGGGGTGGTGGTGAGTGTAGCCTTGAGGGAGGTAAATACTTGCTCAGCTTCAAGGGTCCAAATGAAGGCATTCTTGTGTAGCAACATCGTCAGAGGAGAGGAGATTTGGGCATACTGATTCACAAAGCGGTGATAATACCCCGCAAGCCCCAAAAACCTGCGCAGTTGGGTCATGCTGGTTGGCTGCGGCCAGTTCTGGATGGCAGCAATCTTGGGAGGATCGACTACCACGCCGCGCTCTGAAATAATATGACCAAGATATGACAGCGAAGTGCGTCCGAACTCGCACTTGGACAGCTTGGCAAAGAAAGAACGGGCTTAGAGGATGTGAAGAACCTGGGCAAGGTGGTGAAGATGACTTCCCCGTGTAGGGCTGTAGACGAGAATATCATCTAAAAACACCAACACAAATCGTCGAAGCATTGGACGAAAGATCTCGTTCATTTCGGAATGGAAGGAAGAGGGGGCATTCGACAACCCGAAAGGCATGATCATGAATTCATAGTGGCCGTTGTTAGTTTGGAAGGCTGTCTTGTGGATATCTTTTGGGTGGACCCTCACCTGATGGTATCCAGCTCTTAGATCGAGTTTGGAGAAAACTTGAGCACTGGCCAGTTCATCCAGTAGCTCATCGACCGTAAGAATGAAAAATCTGTCCTTGACAGTGATGACATTTAAGGCTCGATAGTCAACACAAAATCACCAACTGCCATCGTGCTTCTTGACCAATAAGACAGGAGGCAAGAAGGGACTATGACTGGGTCGAATAATGCCTTCAGCCAGCATCTCTTGAATCATACGTTCCATTTTCGCCTTCTAGAAATGTAGGTACCGGTAGGGCTTGACGTTGACCGGTTCGGAGTTAGGCTTTAATGGAATGCGATGATCAGTGGCCCGGCATGGAGGGAGGCCACGTGGTAAGGAGAAAACTCTTGTGAATGTAGAGAGTAGTTGTTGCAAGGTTGTCCTGATGGCAGGATCAATGTCTAGGGGTAAGGAGTCTGTGAAGGAGAGTGGCTCTGCTGTCGGTTCCTTGGTCGCCTGCCTCATGGGAGTAACAGTCATGTGGAAGTAGGAAGCAGTGGCTTTAGTTGTGTCACTTCTCCTTAGTTGCCCCAGGGTCATAGTAGAAATAGAAGCTGATTGCAACCCTCGTAAGGTGAGTCATTGACCAACATGATCAAAACTCATCCACAATGCTTTGTAATTGAATAAGACTGGGTCAATTGTAGCGACCCATAGCATTCTGAAAACTATGTATGCCCCATAGATGGGCAACAAGTATAAATCCACACGAAATTGAGACTGATCCAACGTTATTAGAGTATTGGAACAAATCCTTTCACAGTGGAGAGAATCGCCGTTGCCTACGGTGACATTAAGGCGTTGTGATGGTATAATTGTCAATCCTAAATTACGAGCCACTCTGGTTTGCAGGAAATTGTGAATAGAGCCAATATCCACAAGGATGATGACCGGACGGCCTGCAATTTGGCCTTGCAACCGTAGTGTTGAGGGTACAAATCGGCCTTCAAGAGTATGCAAGGAAATTCTGGGAGCAGAATTTGTGCTGGGCAACATGGACTCCACTTCTGGTGAGCCCATTGGTTGGAGTTCTGTGCCTATTGAAATCTCTTCTGAGTGGAGTGATTCAGTGAGCGAATTGTTTCCAGCCTCAGCAATCATGCAAAGGAATTGGGGTGGACGGCAACGATGGCCTATTGTGAATTGTTCATCATAGTTGAAATACAAGCGTGAGCCGCTTGATAGGTAATCTCGGTGTCAAGTTCTAGTGGGACAATGGCCGTTGTAGTTGGCTCAGAGCTTGGGGCTGCTATTTGGAGGTCAAGAGCCGGTGGAAAGAGGAGCAACCCGCCTCCAATTTCTTCTCCACTAACTTGGCCATTCCAATGGCCTCCAATAATGTCTGTAGTTTTAACAGTAAGAGCTCCCGACGAATTTCATCTTGGAGACCAGAGATGAAACAATTTAGAAGGTTCATTACGGTAAGGCCTGAGGTACGGGTAGATAGAGTTTTAAATTTGATCATATATGAGTCTATTGAAGTGTTTTGGCGTAGTTTGTAGAGTAAGGCTTCAGGATTGGAATAGGTGAAAGGGCCAAATCGTAGCTCCAAATCACAGCTGAAAACTTCCCAAGTTGTGAGCTGGTAGGTCGCATGCATCCACTGGTACCATTGAAGTGCAGGACCAGATATGTAGAAGGCGGCGATTGTGAGTTTTTGATTGAAGGGGGTAAGGTGATAATAAAAGAACCGTTCAATTTGAAATAGCCATCTGAGGACATTGTCTCTGAAGAAGAAGAGAATTTCGAGCTTGGGTAAGTGCACGGATCGAGCGGACTGGGAATCGGTCGTTGTATAAGGAAGGGGAGATAGGGTTGTTGTATGAGGAGAAGTGGGGTGTGTAGTCGAGGAAGCCATGAACGATGGTGTTGGAAGCAATGGAGGGTTTACTGTAGACCGACTATGAGCTTCGATTCGAGCTAGGGAACGGAGTACTTCTAACATAGAATTTTGTTATTGTTCACCAAGAGTAGTGTTAGAAGCAATACCTTCGAAGTGGTGCTTGAGAGTGGTGACAGTACTCTCGGATTGATGTTGGAGAGCAACGGTTGTCTCCTTCAATTCTGCGATCGATTCCTCCATCGATTTATACCGCGTTGTCATGCCCTCTGCTATCGTCTCAATGAGAGCACCAATGATGCAGATTCAATTGAGCGCCACCACCGGAGTAGGAGGAGAGGTCTGGCAGAGAGCGGGAGACGAAGACAACAGGGAGTAGAAGAGAAGATTTGAGAGACAGAGAGAAGAGAGAGAAAAGAAGAGAGGAGAGGAGGTTGAGAGGAATAATATTTGCCTTCCTTTTCCCTCATCAGATAGGAATTAAGTACAACCGTGCACATGGGACTCACGCTGCCCACAAAGCAGCAACACCAATTAACAAACAATAAAACCAAGTAAATCAATACAGGCATTTTAGTAAACTAAGGGATGGGGAATGTGAGGAATTTATTTAATTATAATTTAGGAATTTTAGTGGACGTTGGGTCATCCGGTTACTATGCCTCGTAGTTGTAGGCTGCCGTGGGACATCCGAGAATCCGTTGTGAGGGCCCGTAACAGTAGCACTCAAGACTTATTAAATTGAAATATATTTACAATTTAAACTTCAAAATACAAGACATATATCAAATTATGACTCCTATAAACAAAATAATGATGCACATTTAATATACGTTAATGTACTCAACTTAATTCAAATCCGGTAATTAATTTGGGGATTAATAAACAATACTGAAATGCATTTTTGCTTTATCATTTGGTAAGAATATTAACAAATTGAAATAACTGTGTGATCAGTACTATGAATACTAGCTGCAGAATGTTTGGATCTTCATAATAAACCACAAGTCATTTAAAGATCTAATGCTGATGGCTGATGTACCCGACCAAGTTCTTTCCTCCAATTTGTTGATTAAGAAACTATACAGGAGGTTGGGGTTAAGGCGCACCCCACGTTAGGAGTATATTAAATTTCTAGTGCTGATAAGAATTATTTGATTGTAATGCAGTTGTCTGGATTTTCCATTGATATCATAAAGCACAAGTTGGTGGTATTCACCTCGATCATCAGTTCCTGCTTATAATACAGGATTGAGAACCCGCTCGCCATTTGTCCTTGAAAAATTGGCAGTACTTTTGGTTAATTTTGGCCCGAATTTGTTTTGTGTAATCGGTCTGTTTGAATATAAAATCCAAAAAGTCTACGGTGTAATGTGAATCTTGAATGGAAGTTAGTGGTGGTTATAGAGGGATTCCACCGAGCGCAGGGGTGCAACGACACGGTGCCCTATCGCGGTTGTTGGATGAAGATCCAATGCCCATCTTTTTTTGTAATTAAAAAACAAAAAGAAATATTTTTTTAAATAAAATGGGTTAAACGATGAGCGTTGGATTTCTATCAAACGACTGCGATATGGTACTGTACGGGCGTCGAATGGGGTGCGTGTCGCAACGCCCCTCATTCTGAACTGAACCAAAGGTATATATATATATATATATATGATGCTTGCATTAAGATTTTATAATATTTCAAAAACATAATTCTTAATCATCATGTTCCTCTTGTAATCATGGAACACATTGGTTTGGTGGCATATCGATTACATCTTTCGAAGTATTCTCGTATTCATAATGTTTTTCACGTGTCTCTACTAAAGAAACACTATGACGGAGCCCTTAGTCAACCGGCTGCATTTCCGCAAGAAGCTCTCAGCTTCCAACCCCTATTGTTTCCTTTTCAGATTATCAATTTCAGAAAAGTTCTTCAACGAAGAGTAATTGTATCTCAATTTCTTATTCAATGGCAGTTCCAGTCTGCTAAGGATAACACGTGGGAGCCTGCTACCAATTTCATCCAAGACCTTCCCTCTTTCAACATTGAAGCTAAGGTTTTATTTGATAGAGAGGGTAATATTATCGGTCTCATTACTAACAATATTACCGCATCCTCTAATCAGCCGAGGCAAAGAAAACTAAATCACTCAAAAAAGGCCGCTTCCAAGAGCTCGGCTCTCCCTTGAGATAGTTTCCTTCTTGGGACATTGCCATCATTAGTTAAAGCCCTTGAAATTTGCAGTTGTCCTCCTCCAGCCGTTCCTTGAAACACAACGGCGGAAGCTTCGGGTGTGTTTGGGGGCGCTTGTGATGATTAGGTCGTGGGTTGGGTCATCCAGGCTATGGAACAGGGAGACTTTACTGCATCCGTGAACCGTTGAGCATTTCGTTGATGTTTTGAATGGTAAGAGAGGTTGGGAAAATCAGTGCTGGAAGAGCCTCTAGTAGGACAATCGTGCTGCGGAGTAGTCTAAGAGAAGCACCAAGTGAATTTTACTGGTGTTGAAAATTTTGGCTACGTTGAATCCTCAGCTGCTCATGCCAATGAGTGCTCAATTCAGCATCAAAAAGACTGGTCATTATCAAAGAGGAGAAGGAGGCTCAAATCTTGCACAAAGCTGTCTGTGACATGCATGCATTTCATTTTCTGTATCTTACTTCTGCAGTTTTAAGTACGTTTCCTTGATTCATTCGTCTCCCTTGTCAATGTTCTGGGTCTCTTTGACTCAGCAACCTTCTAAATATCGCCCGATACAGACCAAGAAGGAAGATTTGCGAGAACTTTCAACCCCGCTGTGGAAGATTTGCTTGAGAATTTTCCTCTCGAGAGAACCTTACACAGCAGCAAACGAAAGCCTCTCTCCCTCTCTTTCTCCGGAAGCTCCTCCCTCTCTCTCTCCCTCCCCCTCTCTTGTTTTGTTTGGGGGCGGGGATCCTGCTCCGTCGAGTAGGATTTTATCCATTTTGAGATTTTTTT
>JAODPA010067413.1:0-10582 GCA_025585075.1 Nepenthes mirabilis | reverse complement strand
GTTATGTTTGGCTCATGGTAGTAAGAATTTCTAATATTTTTCATGCTTTATGTTCATTATGCATGTAATTTAAGTAATGTGGAACCTAAATTTATTAGAATTATGTAAATGATAAAAAGAATAAGAGGAAAATTCCATGACATGCCATGATTGATGTATCATTCTCCCGTAATGAGAACTAAATGATAAGAATATGCATGAAATTTTTCAAAAAATAAGTAAATATAAATTAAATTGAGGATTTATATTTCAAATGGTAGTATTCTCTAACATACCTTAAAATATTATTGTAAAAGTACGAGGATTATCTCTAGGCCACGGGGGATATGGTAGCATATGTTATGCTCCCATATGTCCGGTTAAAGGTATATCGCTCACCACATAGTATTGAATTGCATGAGTTTGCACTTTAGAATATATAGAAATAAACACCTTTCCTCGTTCGACTACACCATTAGCTGTAAGACTTATTAGCCATAATCCGTAATAATAATGAGATTTTTGCATATTTTAGAATCTAAAAGAATCAAAAATAAAATTAGAAAGAAAAATATATTCTAGAAAGTTATTCGCTCATGTTTCACATTTATGCATTCGTACTCTATTGTTACTCCCTCCCTTTACTTTATTTTACATATATTGATTTTTATTTTTATTATATTGTACTTTACTGAGTATTTGGCTCACTTTTTATTATTTACCTTCCTTCAGATGGACACACACTTATACCGGATGAGGTGGAGTGAGAATTAGGAGTCGCTTAGGCAGGAAAACTCAGAGGAGACCTTTGAAGACTTAGTTTTGTAGTTTTGTACTTTATGGAGCTCATTTGTATATTTTGGTCGTTTTGTATATGTGTGTGTGTGTATATGATGATGATATACTCGTAGTATAGTTTTTGCTATGTTTATTTGGGTGTATGTACTTCTACAGGTTATTATGATTGTTTTGGGTACCTAGTGGCATCTTATCTGAACCAATATCGTGCCGGAATTATGACGTTGGTATCACATTATAATTTGTGACTTTTGGATCCTATGTTGTGATGTATAGATGTATATATGTGTGTTGTGTAGAGATTTGTACATGTTTTATCAGCCTGACGGCCGTTTTACTACCAGAACTCTACCGAATTTCGATTAGAAAATGCAATCCGTCGTAATTTTTTTTGTCACTATTTTACCGTCTAAGTTAAATGTTAGAATAAGATAAAAATAAATAGTATGGACAATATTTAGTATAATCTAATTCTTACCAACCATATATGGTGTAGTGGGTATAAATTGACTCCAAAGTGTGAATAGCTTGCAGTATCAAATGCTTCTATTCAAACTTATATTGGAAGCATTGGCAAGAGAAGTATCGGATATGCTCCCTGAGCATTAGTGGCTGGGCAAAGGACACCAGATGTGGGTCGGGTAGGGGTAGGGGCCCGGTAGGAGTGGCTGGGGTGATTCGGATAGGGGCCGGAGTGGGATAAACCAGACTAATAATTAATATTTTATTTTTCTGCAATAAATAAACATATGTTTTGATTGAGTTAATGTTTTTATTTCACTAGTAATAAATATTCTCGCATAATTTTTTTTAGTGACAATTTTACCAGAGGGTGAACACCTTGCATTATTTGGTACTTCTGATCAGCCGTGTATCGGTTGCTTCGGCAACAGAAACACCGATATATTCCGATCACTATGCCGTCCAACTTCGAGTGAAACACTGATATTCCCTTCGCATCAACGACTAAAGTACTTATTATATCCTTGTGAGAAGGCCACAACAAAACTAGCAAAGACCTAACGAAAGGAAGAGTTGCCCTTCGTAATGGGTAACAATGATCCATATCCTGTCCGCGCGCCTAGCAATCAACCTGGAAGCAGTGGTCCTTCGGGTAATACCGAACCCATGCCGCCCAGCGATCAAGGAAAAAATCATTCAGGCAACGCCATCCAGCAAGACACTCCGAGAAATACACCTACGCCTACTCCGCCGCCGCGACACCCTTCTCCGCTGACTCCCTTCCCCCCCTCCCCCCATCAGAGTGTGCCCATGCCGCCCAGCTATGAAGACAATCCAGAAAATAAAACAAACAACGCCACCCAGCAAAAGAGTCCCACAAAGACACTTGCGCCTGCTCCTCCACCGCCACACCATTCTCCGCTGACTCTCCCCCCTCAGAGTGAGCCCAGCAAAGAAGGGGAAACTGTTAATGGCGAGTCCAACTGCTGCCGGGACTGCTGTGACTGCTGCCGGGACTGCTGCTCCATTTTATAAATCGTACAAGAAGGATAATCTATTGAGAGAGCATGCTTCATTTTAGATATTATTGTAGAATTACTTAATAATTTTGAATTATTTATTATTTTTTATAGTTTATGAAAAAGCATTGTTTGTACTAACGTGAACAATCAAATTTTGACCCCGTTAAAAGTATAGTGGAAGCAGTAGAAATAAATATCTAATACATGTAAAAGATATTTAGTACTAGATGCATACGAAACTAACAATCATGCCCAGTAAACAAAATACGTAAGCAATAATATAAAGACGCGATTTTTGGTGACGAAATGAAAACTCGATACCCACGGTATCGAGAAAAACACTACGGGTTTCAACGGCCAGGGAAGCAATACACTATGAAAATCAACTTACAGACCGGGTGGTAACGACGCGCTAACCTAGCCGACTTACTTCCGTCACGTGATCCCTACCAAGGAACTCCTTGGATTTGCCCGCGGCAATGGAACCGGACACCTTCCGGTCTTCACGTCAATCTTCCCTCTCGTGCCACTTGAATTGCCAACCACGAACGAGTCTCCTTCTTCAAGGACCAACGTCTCCAAACGAAGCTAGAAGGCAATGATTCAATGGTGAAAGAAAGTTGGTGAGAAAACTTAATTGAATATGAAGAGTAATTTTGTAGTGTTTAGTTTTCTCAAGATATACAATAATATTGAAGCACAAGAGCCATTTCTTCTCTAGGAGGCACGAAATTAATCTCTCCAGAATTGTTAGGGTTTCAAAAACCTAAATCCAGTATTTATAGAGGGTGCAAAAATCGTTCAAAAATTTTTGTCCGTTGCACCGCGCGGCGGGCGGACGTAGGGTTTCGTGAGAAACCCTGCGGGAGCTCGAGCGGCCAGAAGGCGAGCAGCGAGTGGGCACCCTTCTGGATTTCGGCTCGAGCGGATGTCGAGCGCCTGGCGAGCCGAGCACCTACTGGATTTTCAGCTCGAGCGGGTATCGAGTGCCTGGCAAGCCGGGTACCTACTAGATTTTCGGCTAGAGCGGATATCGAGCACCAGGCGAGCACGGGGGCTTCGGACGGCTCGATCGACTAGAGGGCGGAACGGGCGGAACGGACAGAACGGATTTTAACCCGATAACCCACAACCCGACATCGATACAATAATACATAAGGTCACGGAATATGCCAATTAGACAAATGTCTCTAACAATCTCCCCCTTTGACAATTCCGTGATAAAACTCAGAAAAAAAATAAATACAAGTGAATCACGGGTTCAGACACCACCGAGATAGAACCCGTGTACATAAAAATCTACGCCTAGTGAGATACAAAAAAATAAATGAAACTACAGTAGTACTGCTGAGGCGATGTAAGTAGTGACAGCTGCATCGGTGTAACTGAGTTACCTGGTCAAGTAGGGTTAGTAACAACATGATAAAGATATAAGCAATAATAGATACAGCATGCAATAATAACAGATAGTACTTAAGTGTAACGGAAAGAGTAGATATCATAAAGATTAGATATTATCAATAGCAAGGCAATAGATAACATCAATAGCAAATAAATAGCACGTCTACAAGGAACATAAATAGCAAATCTCCCCCTAACAAGAATAAGAACATCTCGTCTAAGCTCCCCCTATCAGCATGCACCAAAAAGAAACTTTGATCTCCCTCTTTTTGTCACGAAGAGCCAAAGAGAGGGGATCACTCAGAATCGTTGGGAGGTGGAGAGCCATAATGTCGCTGCCAGCGTTGAAGCGCAGCCTCCTGAGTAGCCAAACGAGCATCCATCGCTCAAAACCAGTATCCAACCGCTCAAAACCAGCAAGCATGTGGGACTGGAGCTGAGATTGAGAAGCAAGAATCCACTCTTGGGAGGAATACAGACACTCAAAACGGTCAGCAAGGCGAGGCATCTGACCCATCAAAGCGGCCGAGGAAGAGGTGGAGTGCCGATGCGAAGAAGACGGGCCAGGACCTAAAGGGTCAAGAAAGGACGAAGCAGAGCCAGAGGGGCCTTCGTCCGGCTGAGGAGGAGGCACATCAGGGAGAGGCTCATCGAACAGCTCCGTGGGGTCAGCAGCAAAGCGACGGGCGTGAGACCGACTTTGAGCGAAGGTGGTGGAGGTGATGGGTCGCCCAAGCGGGAGGCGATGATAGTCAGCGAAGGGGTGACCGAGCCCATCAAGTAGACGCTGAATAAGGCACCCGAAAGGTAGGTTGGCCTCTTTCCGGCCGAAAAAGTTTGCAACAATGCGAGTGATAAAATGGGATGGTAAATCAATGGGCTGACCACTCAAGAAAGCATACAAAAATAAGGCCTTCTCCTCGGAAAGGGACGAGAAGTGGGAAACAGAAAACAGGTTCGTGAGCATGATACGGCTCACGACCAGTCGCCGAGAGGAGAGGTACGAGTCTGGAACGCTTTGCCATTCCACTTCAGATGGGTACCATAGAGAAAGGTGACAATCTCATTAAAACTAGGCCGGGAGAGTGCCGAAGAGTAAGGGTAGGGTGGGTTGACCACCCGAAGGATACCAATAACACGTGCAAGAATATCAGCAGTAATGTGAAGACGTGCCCCCCTTACAAAAGTGGAGAATGAATTATAAGAAATCGCATGAATATTGGAGTAAAACTCTTGAATAAGTACAAGCAATAGAGCAATCAAACCGATGAGGACTGGTGCCCAACTGCGGTCAGTAAAGAAAGAAGTGATGGATGGATCAACTAAATCAAAACGAACTTCCCGTTCGAGGGAGAGTTGACGATTCGATATGTGGGTGTGAAATAGAGTCTCGGTCTCAGGACTGATAAAGCGATCAGGAGAGGAGATCCCACTCGGCCGAGATCGTTTGCCGCTGAACTTGCGTGACAGAGACTTGCGAGGAGCCGACATCTGAAAAATAAGATCACTCCAATTTTAAAATATATATATATATATTTGGGAATATATATTTTTTTTTTGAGAAGTTGAAATTATTGAAGGGGGAAAAGCCGTGCACGTGACTCGAAGTCGTGGATAGTGCCGGCGTCCACGGTCAACGGCGGCATAAGGGGTTACAGACGTCACAAGGCAAGCGGCGAGTAGCACGGGAACGCACCGCCAGAGGCCCACCGGAGCACCACCTCCGGCACCCACGTTGCCGGCCGATTTGGACAGCAGGAGGACGCACCCACATGGTGAATGGGAGCGTCCGGCCGGTGAGGTGAGGAAATCGGCACCGGAAACGCCATGAACTGCGGGGAGGGGGCCGACGAACACGGACGACTCACAAATCCAAGGTCTATGTTCAAGATCCACGCATGAAACGGGGGATTTGGAGTAAGGAGGTGAGTAATAGGAGGCCGACGAAGTCCGCCAACGAAAGCAAACAGGGAAAATGGGGACCGACACCCATGAATGGCGGCGACTTCAGGAAACCGAAAATGAAGAGGAACGAGGAAGGATTTACCTTGAGGATGCCCGAAATTGATGGAGAAATCAGTAGATCTGGCCAATAATTGTGGAGAGTGAAAAGGAGAGAGACGGCTAACACAGGATGCAGTGAAGAATTTCGAGAGTTAGTGGTTGCGCCCGCTGCGTGCTGGAAGATAAAGGCAGGCAGCAGGCGCTCGAGCCAACAGCGAGCGAGCGCTGAGATACACGTCAGCCTCCTTTTTTTGTTTTAATTATAAAGTGGAGGATTCATTCGTCGGGTGGTGAGCACACACCGATGGCAGTTCTTAAAAATTCAAACCGCACACTATCTAAAGGTTTAGTGAGAATATCGGCCAGCTGATGTTCGATTGGCGTGTGCGTAAGTGATATGACACGAGTTTCCACATACTCACGAATGAAATGATGCCGAATATCGATATGTTTGGTACGGGAATGTTGCACAAGATTTTTAAAAATATTTATAGCACTAGTATTGTCACAATAAATCTGCATAGTGTCCTGGACATAGTGTCCTGGACAATACCATAGTCAATAAGCATTTGTTTCATCCATAGGAGTTGTGTGCAATAACTGCGCGCGGCGATGTATTCGGCTTCGGCCGTAGACAACGAAATGGAGTTTTGTTTCTTACGCAGCCAAGCTACCAAATTGGAGCCGACATAAAAGCACCCACCGGAGGTACTCTTTCGATCCTCAGTATTTACGGCCCAATCGGCATCGGAGTATCTGGCCAAGGCAAAATTTGATTCTTTAGAGAAGTAAATCCCAAAATCAAACGTCCCATTGATGTATCAAATAATACGTTTAACAGCACTTAAGTGGGAGTCTTTTTGGATTAGATTGATAGCGGGCGCAGACACCAACACTAAATGCAATGTCGGGTCTGCTAGCTGTCAGATAAAAGAGACTAACGATCATGCTTCTGTAAAGAGATGGGTCGACACTCTTGCCTGCAAGATCACGATCCAACTTGGAGGAGGTGCTCATGGGAGATCGAGTATGTTTAGAGTTATCAAGATTGAATCGTTTGACAAGGTCCTTAGCATATTTTGCTTGGGAAATAAAGGTACCGTGAGGAAGTTGCCGAATTTGCAAGCCAAGGAAGTATGTAAGTTCTCTAATCATACTCATTTCGAATTCAGAGGCCATACATTTTGCAAATGAATGTGCATGGGAGTCGACGGTAGCGCCAAAGACAATGTCATCAATATAAACTTGGGCTACCAATATACATTTGTCAGTCATTTGCACAAATAAAGTTTTATCAACACTCCCTCAAACAAAACCATTATCATTAAGGTACAATTTAAGACGTTCGTACCAAGCTCGGGGAGCTTGTTTAAGGCCGTAGAGAGCCTTCTTGAGTTTGTACACATGGTCAGGAAATGTAGGGTTCACAAAACCTTTCGGTTGTTCAACATTGACCTCTTCTTGTATGAACCCATTTAGAAATGTACTTTTGACATCTATTTGCTATAATTTAAATCCAATGGTACATGTAACAGATAGAAGGATACGAATAGACTCCAGACGGGCCACAAGGACAAAAGTCTCGTCATAGTCGATGTCTTCTACCTGAGTATATCCTTGAGCAACAAGGCGAGCTTTATTACGGGTGATGTTTTCATTTTCATCGGTTTTATTTTTGAATATCCACTTGGTCCCGATGATATTTGTATGAGTATGACGGGAAACCAAGGTCCAAACATCATTTCTCACAAATTAATTGAGTTCCTCATGCATGGCATTTGTCTAGCATTCATCGAGTAAGGCCTCTTCAACCTTTTTGGGTTCGATGTGAGAGACATAACATGTGTAGGCGAGCTGATTCAGAATACGGCAACGCAGCCTCATACCTTCATAAGCATCGCCCAACATTAGGTCCTTTGGATGATTGAACTTAACTCTGGAAGAAGGTTCCTTTGTAGAAATGGCGGTAGGAGTTACTTGCTCAATGTCAGGAGAGGATATGATGGGTAAGGCGTCATCACGATCATCATCTTTATTTGAGCAATCAGTGCTTTTAGGATGGTCATGAGGAGTATCATTCACAATAATATTTATGGATTCCATAACTATTTGAGTGTGCAAATTGAAGACTCGATAGGCTCGACTAGTTAAGGAATATCCCAAGAATATTCCTTCATCACTTTTTGAATCAAATTTCCCTAAGTTTTTCCTATCACGTAGAATAAAACATTGACAGCCGAAGATATTGAAGTACTTAATATTTGGTTTCTTTCCTTTCCAAAGTTCATAGGGGGTTGTTTCTGTCCCAGATCTTAGGTAGACCCGGTTGATTATGTGACAAGCCGTATTCACGGCTTCACCCCAAAAATGCATGGCAATATTTTGACATGGCATCATTATTCTGGCCATTTCTTAAATAATCTGATTTTTACGTTCTACAATCCCGTTTTATTGAGGGGTGATTGGTGAAGAGAATTCATGGTGAATTCCCTCATCATTACAAAATGTTTCAAATTTTGAATTCTCAAACTCCTTGCCATGGTCACTTCGAATTCTAATGATAGAAGTGCCTTTTTCATTGGCAAGTCTTTTACATAAGATTTTTACGTGGTCAAATGTGTTAGATTTTTTTTGAATAAAATCTATCCACGAATATCTAGAATAATCATCCACGACAACTAAAATGTACTTTTTACCACCTAAACTTTCGGTTTTAGAAGGCCCCATAAGATCCATATGAATTAATTCAAGTGGTCGAGATGTGTGGATGTTACTATGAGATGAGTGACTTGTTCGAATTTATTTTCCTAATTGACAAGGACCACACACATGATGTTTTACATTTGATAATTTAGGCAGCCCTTCAACACAGCACTTCGAATTCTAATGATAGAAGTACCTTTTTCATTGGCAAGTCTTTTACACAATATTTTTACATGGTCAAAAGTATCAGATTTTTCTCGAATAAGGTCTATCCATGAATACCTAGAAAAATCATCCACAACAACTAAAATGTACTTTTTACCACCTAAACTTTCAGTTCTAGACGGCCCCATAAGATCCATATAAATTAATTCCAGAGGTCGTGATGTGTTGATATCACTATGAGATGAGTGACTTGATCGAATTTGTTTTCCTAATTGACAAGGACCACACACATGATGTTTTACATTTCATAGTTTAGGCAGCCCTTCAACACAACTCTTCTTCGAGATTTTAGATAAGATTTTAAAATTTAGATGGCCAAGGCGTTGATACCACAATTCAACTGTGTCAATTTTAGCAGATTTGCGTTCAAGAATATTATTAGGCTCAATACCATAAAGATTGTCAGGAGTTCTCTTTCCCTCTAAAACAATTGAGCCATTTGTGTCATAGATGGAGCATTTATCTTGAAAAAATCGGACCTGAAAGTTGTCGTCACAAAATTGACTGATACTTAAGAGGTTAGATTTCAATCTAGATACATACAAAACATCACAAGGTTTCGAGAATCCAGAAATACCAATCAAGCCTCGACCAAGGATAGGAGCTCTTAAGCCATCACCAAAGACGACCGTCCCATTAGGATGGTCTAACATTGAATAGAACATGACTTTATTTCCACACATGTGTCTAGAGCATCCACTATCCAAGTACCACAGAGATTGATTTTGAGCTTTTAAGGCTATATGAGCAACATGGCATTGGATTATTTTTAAAAAAATTTTCAGCTCACTTTTCTTTACCCAAAGTTTTCTTCCCGAATGCATTTTCTGATTCAACCTTTTCACTTGTTCATCCAAGTACTGAATGTGATCAACAAGTTTATTCATTTTTAGCCATTATCTTTGGTTGTACAGAAGATTCATAGTGTGGCACCGAGGACGAATGTGATCTACTTTTCCACATGCATGGCAGGTAGGCACAAATTTAGGTCTGAAAGAATTGTTCATAGACCTTTGATTGAAATTTTTGGAGGTCTTGAAAGTGTTTGATAATTTGTCCATGACCTTTTGATTATATGAGATAGGCAAACGAGTCAGGCCAAATCTTTTATCCACACGTTAAGGCACGGTCTTAATGACTTTGGGAGTGATAGTATTTTTGAGTGGAGGTTTTGTAGCGGGAACAAATACAGTTTTAGGTTGTGGACCATGTTGGGAGATTTTCTCAACATATCCCAAACCTTTTTTTATTTCCAGCCACTTTTCCAATTTTCAACATATGATCAACTTTTTGGGTTCCACTTAAGAATTTTTTCAAATCGTCCTTAGTGTTCTCAAGCTCCACTTCTAGAGTCTTAATTTTAGTGATTAAAGAGCTGTTTTTTACTTTCAGATCATAACGAATAATTGTGGCACCCTTCAATTTTGTTTCAACTTCATATTTTTCTCTTTCCAGGTTGATGAGTTTAGTATTTAAACTTTTATTCATCTTTTTTACTTTCAAGCACTCCCTAAAAAGTTTATCATATGCTTCTTGAAGCCCATCAAAATCACTATCAGATTCTTCATGAAAAGAATCTGACTGTTCGGGAGGTGCACTGATAGCTTCGTCAGCGCTAATTATAGAGGTCTTGAATGCCATGTAATTTACTTCATCATCTTCAGATGATTGTTTATTGTGATTCGTATCATCTTCACCATCCGTTAGAGACACATTTGATACTTTTCCTTTTTGACGCTTGAAATTGGAGCACTCAGTTTTGGGAAGAGGAGGAGCAGAGGACGAAGGTGAGAGGGCAGAACGCGAAACCGTCGCCGTCGTCGCCGTAGTTGCCGCTGCTGTCTCCGTACCGCCGTGTCCGTTCAAGGTTGCCGTTTCTGTTGGTGCCGAAGCCGAAGCCACAGCCAAAGCCAAAGCCGCTTCTAACTCTAGTCGGATTGCAGTATTCAGGCAAGTGAATCCTCTTTGTGTCAATTCTCTTTCTATTC
>JAODPA010067412.1:0-10582 GCA_025585075.1 Nepenthes mirabilis | reverse complement strand
TTCCATTTTAATTTTCTTTTATTCCAAAATCCAAATCGATATTCGGATGACAACACGGGCGCACCCGGGCGCTAGCCCAACCGATACAAATATCCTCCAAAGATTTTTCAATATTTAATAAATTTTATCACGTCCAATTTGCTCAAAATTATAATTAATATTAAATTAATCTGAACAAAGATCCGGGATATTACAGGCTTTCCAAATTTCCTGCATTCCTTTCGAGTATATTACCGTTGGAAGGCTCCACTTGGTAAGAATTAGAAAAATCTGGCACCTTCCTTATGGGAAAGGCGCCGATCTTGTCAACATTCTTTTAGAGCTGGTTGGATTTATGGAAAGAGCAGAGTTAGGAAAAGAGCTGTTACTAACCGCCTGTTGAAGCGTGGGCCCAAGTGTGCTAGACCCGTTAAAAGCCTTTTTATTCTTGGCCTATTGCTACAATGATTCTAGTCAACGCACGGGTTGACCATCCTGAGCACGAGTAGGCTACCCGCCTGTGCCTCAATCGGTTAATACTGGCATTGACCGTCTGACGCGTGTTTGAGCCTTTCAGGAATTCGACCCTCATTTCTTATTGGCCCAACGTTTACCGTCCAACAGTGCATCTGGACCGCCTTTAACTATTGGGCCCACCCATTTACAGTACACCCATCACTAGCCCCCCATACCGGTGGCCAGAATTCTAGCTTCCAGCACGTTTATAATGGGATGCTCCTCACTATCCATTGCTACTTGAAAATTCTGGAGAACTCCACGAAAGGGTGAGGCATTGACTGAATCTGTTGACCATCTTGATCAGATCCGGAGAAGAAAGTTGACCGTATCTATTGATCGCTCTAGTCAGATCTGGAGAAAAAAATTGACCTAATCTGTTGACCGTCTTTAGTCAGATTCGGAAAAGAAAATTGACCTAATCTGTTGACCGTCTTTGGTCAAATCTAGAGAAGAAAATTGACCTGATCTGTTGGCTGTCTTTGGTCAGGTTCCGGAGAACTTTGTATGAACCCTTAGTAACGCGTGGCCATTAGTCGGCCTATCAGGTTAAAAGTGAACACGTGTCTTCACACGGTTGAACCACTATCCCAACTATTAATGCGTCAGAAGATTTGTTCAAAAGAGGCCCATTTGGGATGCGACACGTGGCAGGAATGATGGCGTGCCTTCTTGAGGAGGTTTAAGGCGTTTCACACATTGCTGTTTAAGTTTCCCTCCTCTACACGTAGTATTTTCCACGCCTTCTACTCTGCTTCTTCGTCTTCAACCTGCTTTCATTCCAAAGAGAAAACCCTAATCCTTCTGTAGATATGGCTTCGACCTTTGTTGCCGATATCCCTTCTGTTCTCTGAGAGAACGACATGAAAGAGTTGTGCATTGAGTTTAACATCCCTAAAGATAGCGTGGAGAGTTCTGAACAAGGACGACAGGGCCTTGTCTCCTCCGGCAGGACATGTAACGGTATGAGGCCCACTTGAGGAGTGGTCTCCATCTTCCTCTTTCGGACGACTTACAGTCGATCTTCCAGGCTTTGCGTATTCCCATTGCCCAACTCTAAGCCAATGCTGTACGGTATATTTGCACCTTTTGTATCTTTTTCCGTAAGCATTCTAGGCGGTTAACGTTGTCTATGGTGAAGGGGCTGTTCAAGATAAACCAAGGAGGAGAGTGGATCTCTCTGATTTCACGTAGTAGTATAAAGGTTAATATGGTCATCTGCAACTCACTGAAGAATTGGAAGAATCGGTTCTTCTTTGTGAGGGTGACTGAGACCTGGCCCCTAGCAAAGAATTGGGGCCAAGTATCGGAGGTTTATATGGGGACGCAGTCTGTAGCGGAGACGGCGTCCTTGGAGTGGCTGACCAAACTAGTCTAGGCCCATCTCTCTAACTTCTAGAGAGATTTCTTGGTCTCTAGGGAAGAGATCAAGAAGGTGAATTGGGGTCTTCCCTCTTCCGTCCAGAAGTTCAAGGCACCGCTGCCAGCGGTTATGGTGTGACTAGAGGACTCCAGGGGCCTGTTCATCCATCTCCGTCCGACTGACGACGACTTCATCGACCCAAGGCCTAAGAATATGGCTGTGGAGACGCCCTCCTCATCGCCTTCGGGGCCCAACTATATCACTATCGGGATTTACAGCGGTCTCGGCAGCGCCACCAGGATAGAGAAGACATTTGAGGACCTGCCAGAAACTGGGGCCGAAGGTGTTATTCTGGTGCAGCCTACGCCACAGGTGGTTCTTCGAGCTGTGCCGATGGAGATTTTACCATAGCCAGCCTGTGAGCCGCCGGCAGAGGCGCAGGAGCCGTTAATCAGCTCACCAGCCATGCAGCTGCCGGCTGAGCAGCAGGTGATTGACCTTGATCCTCCTGTGGCTACAGTGGAGGCCGTCGCCGGGGAGCCTGTTGTCGCTGCGGATGACATTGATGAGGGGCTCCTGGAAGACATCCTGGAGGAGGCCGCTGCCAGCTTTGCTCATGAGGGCATTGCTTCCAGCCCGCCGCCGCTGGAGCTAGACTTGAATGCCAGACCTGATAGGCCCTCACGGAGAGTCTGGAAGGTATAATTTTCTGTGACGCTTTTTACGCAACTTCTCCTTTAAAGTCTCTGACTTGCTTTATCATTTGGTGCAGAAGGATAAAGTGCTGGATCCTGTGGCGAAGGCAATTTACCGGCGGGATTGGGTGATCTCTGACAGGGAGGCAGAGATCGCCTGGTTGGACGCAAAGCTGGCGGCTTCAGGGGCGGCGCACCGGTTGGATGCTGTGGCTTTGCAAACCGTTCTGACCAACACGGAGGCTAAGAATGCCAGCCTCAAAGAGGGGAATGCCTCGCTGCTGGAGGAGAACGAGCAGATTACGGGGTGCCTTAGCTAGCTTGGCGGGCAGCTGACAGAGATAGAGAACCGCCTGAGCCTCCGGATACGCCCCCACGAGATTGAGCAACTGATGTAGTCGCGGATGTGGGAAAAGGTCAATATGTGCCGTCGTATCGTGCGGCTTATTAACCCTAACTTCTCGGTGGACCTGCTTAATATGTCAAACAGGTCCATCTAGACCCGCGAAAGTCTCGTGAGGGATCCGCGAGACGGTCAGCCACCACCTCCGCCGCCTTCCTAGCTTTTTGTCGATTTTTGGCCTTCCCTTTGTATCATGTATAATGTAATACATTTCAAAACAATAAAATAAGAATTCTCCCACTTTGTGTCTATTTCTTTTTACTACTTTATGCTTGCATGTTTGCTGTACTGGACGGCCAACTCAGTTGGCTGGCGGCCATTGAATTACTGCCAAAGGAGTGAAATCCTTAGATTTTTTTATTGGCGGTTGTGTGTGTGTTAGCCGGCCTAGTAGTAGTGGCTTGTGAGTGAAGCCTAGTGGCACTGCCCAAGTGTTGACTTGGGCTGCTAGCCTTGGAGAAGAATTTTTCTCCCTTCTACCATTGTTGATTGATCGCGCTATCTCCTCGTGGAGGAGGTCGTTGCGTGTGCTGCGCTAACCTCCTAAGATTTTGACCGCTAATGGGCAACTTGGATGACCAATGTTTAGATTCGACCACTTATGGGCTGCCTGGATGATCAGGGTTTAATATAACCGCTAATGGGCCGCTCGGATGACCAATATTCATACTAGGCTGCTCATGGGACACCTAGATGACCAGGGTTTGAGTACAATCGCTAATGGACCGCTCGGGTGACCGAGGTTCATTTTCGACCACTTATGGGCCGCCAGGATGATCAAGGTTTAGTAATGAGAGGGTGAAGACCCTCCCAATTTAGAGGCAGTCTAGGTCGGGTATACCTACAAGGAAAACACACACACATATATATATATGTACACAGGAAAGGGAAGGCGGTGTGCTAAGGAAACACTTACTTTGACAAATTGAAACAAGCAGGCGAATGCATACACTCAATAATGCAAATATATACCTCGGTCCCTTATTGGAAGCAGAGTTTGAGGTGGATTGCGTTCCACGTTTGTGGGACCAACTTTCTGTCCTGGTTTTGGAGTTTGTATGCTCTGTTTCGCAGGATGGCGAAGATATGGAAAGTCCCTTCCCAATTAGGGGAGAGCTTGTTGCGGCCGACTAGCTTAGCTATGGCCTCGACACCTCGTAGGACAAAATCCTCAATAACGAATTATCGCACTTTTACCTTTTTGTTGTAGTATCGGGCGATTCGATGTTGGTAGGCCATTGTTTGTGATATGGCGGTGGCGTGGGCTTCCTTCAACAAGTCTAGGTGTTCCCTGATTTTCTGGGAGTTACCCCATGGGTCAAACAATTCCACCCTAAGACTTGAAAGTCTGATTTTGACCAGGATTACCGCTTCAGTCCCATAGTAGAGGCTGAAGGGTTGTCCTGTAAGACCAGAAAACTGAGGGGAGCTCGTCTACCCAGGAGCCCCCTGCGTCTTCCAGCTTGGTCTTTAACCTGTGGAGTAGCATTCGGTTCGTAACCTTCACCTGTCCATTCGCCTGAGGGTATGCCATCAAAGTATGGACCAATTTGATATCAAGGCTGGCGCAATATTTGGTGAAGTATTTCCTTGAGAATTAGGTCCCATTGTCGGTCACGAAGACCTTTGGGACGCCAAATCTACAAATAATGTTCTAGCTAAGGAATTCAAGAGTATTGTGCTCTGTGATTTTTGCCAGCGGAATGGCCTCGACCCACTTGGTGAAGTAGTTGATGCCTACGATGATGAACTTCCTTTGCCCTGTGGCAATGGAAAATGGGCTGAAAATATTGAGCCCCCATTGCGTGAAGGGCCAAGGGCCCTAAAGTGTCTTCAGGTCGGCGGATGGCTGGCGGTGAATGTTACTGTGAAGCTGGTAGCTTTCACACTTCTTCACAAATTCGAGCGCGTCCTTTTTCATCGATGGCCAATAGTAACTCTGCCGCATGATCTTGAAGGTTAAGTTTTTTCCTCTAACATGTGCTCCATAAACCCCGAGGTGCACTTCGCCCAAGGCGTAGTTAGCCTCTTCGGGAGTTAGGCATCGGAGGTGTGGGGTTGAGTAATCATGGTGATATAGCCGCCCGTCAACCACAGTATACCAGCCGACTGTCTTTTTGATTAGCCTTCTCTGCGTCTTCTGGCAACGATCCGTCAGCTAGATATCTAAGGTAAGGCGTCATCCAGTTTTTCGCTTCGAAAATCTGCATCGCTTTCTACTTCTCTATGCTGGGAGCATTCAGAATCTCCCTCATGTCCCTCAAGTACTGTTCTGAATTTTTGGCTATAGTGGCTTTAGCCAGCTGGTTTGCCTTCTAGTTTTCAGTTCTGGGAACATGAACCAAGGTTAGTTTGTCGAAACCTTGGGCGGCCTCCCTCGTCTTTGCAACGTATTTGGCCAGGTGAGGGTTACTTACCTCGAAGTCTCCGTTAACTTGGTTAACGATCAGTTCAGAGTAACTGTAGACCGCCAACCTCTTGGCAGAGCATTCCTTTGCTAATCGTAATCTAACTAACAGGGCTTCGTATCTGGCAACGTTGTTGGTTGCCCGGAAATCAAGTCTAAGGGAATACTTCACCTCAAACCCGTCTGAGGTCGTGAGGATAACTCCGGCGCCACTACCGACGTCCGTAGACGATCCGTTTATGTGGAGTACCCACTTTGGAACTCCGTTAAGTTGTACCGCACTTTCTACGGGCTGTTCTTCGAGGACTGAGGTTGTGGTCTTAACAATAAATTCGACCAGAGCCTGCGCTTTTACAGTAGATCTGGGCAAAAATTTGATGTCAAACTCACCCAACTCGATAGCCCACTTTACTAGCCCTCCAGAAATGTCAAGTTTCTGGAGTATACTTTTCAGAGGCTGGTTAGTGAGGACCACTATGCGGTGCGCCTGAAAGTACGGCCTTAACTTCTGTGCAGTGAATATAAGTGCTAAGATCAACTTTTCTGCGTGTGAGTAGCGGGTCTCTGAGCCGGTCAACGTTTTACTCACGTAGTAGAATGGCCGTTGAGTGTCAAATCCCGACGTACGAGGACGGAATTGAGGGATACCTCTGACACCGCTAAGTAAAGATACAGCTCTTCTTCGCCCTTGGGCGACACTAGCAATGGCGAGCTTGCCAGATACTGCTTCAATTCATCGAAGGCTATCTAGAAGTCTGCTATCCATTGAAACCCGTTGGATTTTATCCCTCTTAGGGCCTTAAAGAATGGCTGGTACTTGTCGCCAGACTTCTTGAGGAAGCGGGACAATGCTGCTAGCCGTCCAGTCAATCGCTGGACGTCCTTTACACTCCGTGGGGGAGCCATTTCTGCGATGGCCTTAATCTTCTCTGGGTTTGCCTCAATTCCCCGTTGGGAGACGATGAAACCCAAGAATTTACCAAAGGCTTCCCCGAAGACATACTTAGCTAGGTTCAGCTTCATTGATGCTTGCGGAGCACCTCAAACGACTCTGCCAGGTCACGGATATGGTCGCCGATGACTCTACTCTTGACGAGCATGTCATTGACGTAGACCTCCATGTTGCGACCGATCTGTTTTTCAAACATCTTGTTAACCAGTCGTTGATAGGTTACTCCAGCGTTTTTCAGTCCGAAGGGCATCACTTTGTAGTAGTATGTGCCTAATCCGTCATGAACAAGGTGTGCTCCGAGTCTTCTGGACTTATCTGGATCTAGTTGTAACCCGAATAGGCATCCATGAAGCTTGGCAGTTCATGACCGGCTATCGAGTCAACCAGCAAGTCGATCCTGGGCAAGAGAAAGCTATCATTTGGGCAGGCTTTGTTAACGTCGATGAAATCGACGCACATCTGCCAATTTTCATTACTTTTCTTCACCAGGATAACGTTAGAGAGCCAATCCGGGTAATGGACTTCTCTAATAAATCCTGCGTCTAGCAGTTTCTTCACCTCCTCTTGAATGGAGATCAACTTTTCTACGAAGTGGTTCCTCCGCTTCTTCCTGACGAGCTTCCTGCCAGAATCAAGCCCCAACTTGTAGACCATCACCTTAACCGGAATCCCAGGCATATCTGTTAGAGTCCACGCGGAAATATCAGCGTTCCGGCACAAGAATGCGATCAATTCATCGCGCAGTGTTCCAGCGAGTGAGTCATCAATCTGTACACACATTTTCAGTTCTTCCGAGTTCAGTGAGACTAGATCTGTGGCTTCGCCGGATTGCGCTTGCTGCAGGATTGTCTCGTCACGATGATCGTGTTTTCTAACCGTTCTAGTGCTGCCGCTAGGGGCAATTTGAGACATGTAACATGTCCGCCCAGTAACTTGGTCGCCTAACACTTCTCCTACACCGTAAGGTGTTGGAAATTTGATCTTAAGGTGTGGAATCGAAGTAACTGCCCCAAACGCTGTTAAGTACGGTCTACCTAGTATAGCGTTATAAATAGAGGGTAGGTCAACCACCAAGAAGGTGAGCATACGACTCACTGTTTTTAGATACATGCCGAGGGTGACCTCCAGTTGGATTGTCCCTTGAACGGGCATTGGCTCGTTGTCAAGGCCATACTGTGGGCCATCTGCAGGTTTTAATTGGTTCTTTTTTAAGTCTAATTTAAAGAAAGCATCCAAATAAAGCAAATCTTTTGAACTACCATTGTCAATAAACACTCGCTTCAGTTAGTAATCGACACTACCGTTTGAAACGAGTGCAGATACAACAAGGGGTTCAGCATGGGGGGATATTATATGAGTCAAATCATCATTATTGAAGCTAATTATGTTGTCCGTCGTGTGCTACTTCCTCCTCCCAGTCTGCTACTCCTTGTCGTCAACTGGGTTTTTGGCAGGTTAGGTGATGACCATATTAACTACCCCTACCGCAACCCGATTTTGGGGAGGAGATGGCTCCTTCCCTTCTCCACCGGCTGCTCCAGAACTCTGCCCAGGGCCCTTGACAAACTTGGTGAGGTGACCCACGTGAATCAGCTCCTCGTTCTCCCTCTGCAATATCTTATAGTCTTTAGTAGAATATCCAGCAGCGTGGTGAAAATTACAGTATTTTGATTGGTTCCTGGTGTCCTTCAATGGTTTCGGCCACTTCAGAAATTTTTCCCTGCGGATCTGCATAAGGACATTTGAGCTCGTGTCCGTTAGGGGCATAAAGCTGATGGGCCCGTAGTCTCTGTGTTCTGGGAGCCAAGTTCTTTGCTGCTTCCGGCGAAAGTGATCACCGCCGCTGTATTTTCTTTTTCCCTCTTTAGGGAATGGGAGAGGCTGGTCTGCCCGTTCTGGGCATTTTGCCTCGTTGGCTTCCTCTGCCACTGTGTAAGCTCGAGTGATAGACTCCGCCTCCCGGAAGGTCTAGGGATTCTTGTGGACCAGGTGCTTAAAGAAGTCCCCGTAGGTCAGCGCGAAGATAAAATTTCCCAACTTCATCTCTTCCGTGATCCGGGGAATCTGCCTGGCCTCTACCACAAAGCGGTCTAGAAATCTCCACGGGTTCTCTCCTGACTTCTGCTTGATGTGGGAGAGGTGCCACGACTACTTCTTTTCTCGTCGGCTCGAGGCATACTGAGTTAGGAAGAGATCTGTGAGCTCCTGGAAGCTACTGATGCAGCCTGAAGGGAGGTGATAAAATCAGATGTGTGCATCTCCCTTCAGCGTGAGTGGGAAACAGTGGCACATTACTGAGTTGTTCAACCCTTATAGACTCAGATGGGTGCAGAAGTGGTTCAGATGGTCGACTTGATCACTACTTCTATCGTATGAGTCAAGGGAAGGCATCTTGAATTTGGTGGTAGTGGACGATTTAGGATCTCCTCTGTGAAGGGAGATCTATCAAGGTCAACAGCGTGTTCATCGTCCTTGAACACACGATTTTAAATCTTATCCTCCCGTAGATTTGCGCGAGCAGCGTTGGTAGATCTCTTAGAGTTGAGATAAGCCCTTAACTCTGTTTTGTCCCTAGAGGGTCTAGTGGCTAGCCGGCTACTGCCTCAAGTAGACCTGGCAGTCCTGGAGGCTTACTCTTGGATTGAGTTTTCATTCTCCACCCGAGAGTATCATGGGTTTCTTCTTTCCGGACTTTCTCTCGGCGTTGTACTCCCAGAGCGCTTTTCAGGCCTGTTTTAACCTGGTGCACGCGAAGTGGCTGGGATCTGATCATTTGTCAGCCTCCCGGGCCTTCTGGCCGGCTTCTTTTTCCTCGGGCCACCTTTTCTAGTGGTCGGAGCAAGGATGGCGACGGGCGAAGCCCCCTGCTGTGGTTGCTCTTACCGTAAGTAGAGTATTCGGAGTAGACGGTTGTTAGTTTGCATCTGCTCCATCAGTCGTTGAAAGAAAGGCGCAGGCGCCCCGCCTGTTGTCCCATTGACCAGGGTACCAACAGTGTGGTCCTGGTCGGGAGATGTGGCATCTCTAGCGGGATCACTAGCTTGGGCTCTCGTATTCACCATTGCGGATGAGTCTGGTAGTGAAAAGAGAGCATTGTAGGGGGAGTGTGGTTGGCTTTTTGTAAGTGCTTCCCACAGACAGTGCCAATAATGCATCATTGGATCTGAATTTTGAACAGATTTAGGCTGATCCACTTGTCTATTTTTGACTCCGTTCACTGAGTTTGAATCCTGCACACCACTAAAATGAATAGGAGGTCAGTGTATCGGCAAAAAGTTGTCCCACTGAAAATACTCCGACGCTCAAATCAGTAAACAACTTTCGAAACTAGGAAGTTAATTGGAAATGAGAATTGAGAGGTAGAGTATGAGAGTGCGTAGGTTTCCAGATGAAAGAGAGGCAATGTCGTCTCTTAAATCTCGACGGTGGGTAAAGGCAGTAGGTGTCTGTCAACAAGAAGAGTGTCTGTATGTCTTTGATTTGTGTTCTTTCTCTCAGCACGTTAGGATGCTTTGCAGAGAGAGAGTACGAAATCATCCAGGAATACGTAGTCGATAGCGTATGTTTGTGTAGTAGAGAGCGCAGTAGTAGGCGTAATAGAAGGCGTGCCCTGAGTGTGGACTCTAGGGCTCATTTTAATAGCGGTAGCGTGATCTTCCTTGGTTGGAAGGTGTGATCCCCTGCGCCATGTTTAAGCGGCCTTCCTTGTGAGGAAGACACGCATTGCCTAATTAGCTGGGATTGTTTCCTTCTCTGGCGGGTAGCGGCTTTCCAAATTTTCTGCATTCCTTTCGAGTATATTACCGTTGGAAGGCTCCACTTGGAATTGAAAAAATCTAGCGCCTTCCTTATGGGAAATGCACCGATCTTGTCAACGTCCTTTTTGAAGCTGGTTGGATTTATGGAAGGCGCAGAGTTAGAAAAAGAGCCGTTGCTAACCACCTGCTGGAGCGTGGCCCCAAGTGGGCCAGGCCATGAAAAGCCTTTTTATTCTTGGCCTGTTATTACAGTGATTCTGGTCAACATACGAGTTGATCATCCTGAGTGCGAGTAGGCCGCCCGCCTGTGCCTCAGTCGGTCAACGCTAGCGTTGACCGTTTGACGCGTGTTTGGGCCTTTCAGAAATTCGGCCATCATTTCCTGTTGGGCCAAGTTGACCGTCCAACAGTGGATTTAGATCTCCTTTGATTATGGGGCCAACCCATTTACAGTACACCTATTAACATATAAAATACTTATTTAATAAATCGCCAAATGATTACATGTA
>JAODPA010067411.1:0-10589 GCA_025585075.1 Nepenthes mirabilis | reverse complement strand
TCAAGGAAAGGGTCGAAGTGCACTTGCTGATTTATTCAGTTGAACTTCTCCTTGCTGCCTCTTGGTTTCCTTCCTCTTTTCCCTTACTTTACCCCCGATTATTTTGTGCTTTACAATCTCTCCTATCTTCCCTTCTTCTACCCTATTCATGCATTAAATTATTTGACTCATCTTATCCACTAAACCCTCGTGTCATTCCTCCAATTTCTGCACGCAACAGCAGCTTGGTGGTTGCATTAGATTGCAACCAGTGTTTAGCTGATTCATCATCCCTCTGTTAGGCAATAATGAGGCTACAATCTAGGGCCAGTATTTAGTATTATTTATGACCAAACTTATCATAATTAAGCTGCTCAAAAAGCTGTTTAGAAGGTAGGGAAACTTGGCTGCTGATGCAGCTGAGAGGTGTCGTGCATCAGCAACCTAACTGCTGATGCATGCCACCCTTTATGCCTCTTTTTCCCATTTTTTCTATTAATATATCATGTCTCCCTAATTTATTATATTTTATACTTACTACAGTCCAACATGGAGTGAAAAATCCACCTAATTTTTCTCGTTGGCACAGCTGTAAAATCAAATTTGTCCAAGTCCTCCTTAGTTGCTGAATTTTTTCCTACTGTCATGCAGCTGCTGCAGTGGGGTTTTGAGGGTCATTTTGGTTCTCTAAATTTTTCTAAGTGTGGGGAGGGTCTTATACACATAATACCCCATGTGTGTGACCAATTTATCCTTAGAAAATTGGCAAAAATGGCTGCCAACAACAGTTTTCGTCAATCGGAGTGAAAATTTCCATTTTGCCTATTATCTTGAAGGATATAATTTAAGGTGTTTGGGTATGCGTCAGTAAAAATTTTAGGACATGGCAACTTAGTATAGACACTAAAGATAGTCTAGTATTAATTTTGTCCCAAATCGAATTTCTTGTAATCTCCAGATTTACATCCCTAGCTTCCGGGTTTGAAGGGTAATTTAAAAGATCGGGTGTTGGGGTTTTGGGAAACGGATACATGGGAAGTTAGTCTACTTGTCAATGATCAACTGGAATTATTTACCTCAAAATTCGGATTGCCTAACACATCCGAATTAATTCCTGATTTTTAGGTTCAAAAATTAAATTAAAGGAATCGGGTTTGATTATACAAAAAAACTAAGGCATAGGAGGCTAGTATATTTGTCAAAGACTATTTTGGATTAATTTCACCATAATCTGAATTACATAAGTCATCCCGAATTACGTTCTTGGTTTATGGGATTGTGGTCTTTACAATTCTCCCCTTCTTACAAACATTTCGTCCTCGAAATTTGGAGAAAATTACACATATGGAGAAAACAAATGAGGGTACTCTTTGCGAATATCCTCTTCGCGTTCCCATGTAGCTTCCTCGGACGAATGATTTCTCCATAGAACTTTGAGAGTGGTATGACTTTATTGCGCAAAATTTAATCCTTTTTATCTAGAATCTACACCGGTTCTTCAGTGTAAGATAAATCTTCATTGATCACCAAAGGTTCAAAATTTATGACATGCTCCGGGTCATGTACGTACTTTCGTAGCATCGATACATAAAATATGTTATGTACCTCTGCTAGACTCGATGGTAGGCCAATCGATAAGCCACTTCTCCATTCTTTTCTAAAACTTCGAAGGGACCTATAAATCTTGGTTTGAGTTTTCCTTTCATTCCGAATATCGTTGTTCCTTTGGTTGGTGATACATTCAGGAAAATATAGTCACCGGTGTTAAATTGTAAATCGGATCTTCTTTGATCAGCATAGCGCTTTTGGCGGCTCTGGGTGGTCTTCAGATTATTGTGGACTACTTTGATTTTCTCGGACGTTTCCTTAATGATGTACGGTCCTAGAAGCTGTCTATCTCCGGTTTCTTTCCAATGGATTGGAGATCGACATTTCCTTCCATAAAGAGAGCTTCAAATGGTGCCATTCCGATACTGGCTTGCTAACTATTGTTATAGGCAAATTTTGCTAACGCCAGATAGTTGTTTTAACTGCCACCCATTTCTAGGATTGAAGCTCTTAACATATCTTCTAGGATTTGAATAGTCCGTTCTGATTGTCCATCTGTTTGTGGATGATAAGCCGTATTGAATTTCAATTCTGTCCCGAGTTCTCGTTGTAGGCCTTCCCAAAATTTAGAAACAAACCGTGGATCTCGATCTGGCACAATGGATGCAGGTACTCCATGCAGTTTGATAACTTTGTTTATATAAATTTGAGCTAACCGATCCCGTGAGTACGTGGTCCGAATAGCTAGAAAATGTGCCGATTTAGTGAGTCTATCGACGATCACCTAGACAGCATCATGATGTTTAGATGACCTCGGTAGACCCATGAAAAGTCCATTGTTATATCTTCCCATTTCCAGCTCGGAATTGGCAGTGATTGTAGGAACCCTGATGGCTTCTTTTGCTCTACTTTAAGCTGTTGACAAAGTAGGCATTTCCTGACGTAATTCACAATCTCCTGCTTCATATCTCTCCACCAAAACATCTTTCTCATGTGTTGATACATCTTATTGATTCCCGGATGAATGGTGTACCGTGATTGATGGGCTTCCTTCATAATTACCCCCTTGATTTCTTGATCATTTGGCACACAGAGTCGATTTTGGAATCTCAAGACTCCATCAGCATAAATATTAAAGTCAACTCGAGAGTCCTGAGTTATATCTCCGGCAATCTTTGCTAGAAATGGGTCCTTCATTTAGCCATCTTTGATCCTTTGTAATATCTCCGGCTGAATTTGAAGATATGACAAGATCATTCGGTTGCCATTGACATACCGCTGGATATCACATTGCTGCATATTCTCCAACATTTCCATCTCCTTTATCTGCAACCTCGCTAGAAGACATGTTTGGCGGCTTAAAGTATCTGCTACTACATTAGCCTTGCGTGGTTGATATTGATTTCACAATCATAGTCTTTCAGAAAATCGATCCATCGCCTCTATCTCATATTTAGTTCCTTTTGTGAAAATAAGTACTTCAGACTTTTGTGGTCTAAATATACCAGAAACTTCTCACCTTACAAATAATGCCTCCAAATCTTTAAAGCAAATACGACTGCCACTAATTCTAGATTGTGAGTAGGGTAGTTCCTCTCATGAACTTTTAGCTGTCATGATCCATAGTTAGATTAGAACACAGCCTAGTGCAGCTTTAGAGACATCACAATATACTACGAACCCGCCTGCTCCTGCCGGAATAGTGAGAATGGGAGCGGATGTTAGCCGCTTCTTTAGCTCTTGGAAGCTTTGCTCACATTCTTTTGTCCAATTGAACCTGATTTCTTTTCTTGTTAGTCGGGTAAGTTGCATAGCGATTTTGGAGAAATTCTCCACAAATCTGCGATAATATTCTACCATGCCCAAGAAACTCTGCACTTCAGTAACCGTGGTAAGTCGGCTCCAATCAGTAATTGCTTTGGTTTTCTCTGGGTCGACAGAAATACCATTCTGGGTGACAACATGGCCCAAAAATGTTACCTCATTGAGCCAGAACTCACATTTCTTCAGCTTGACATATAATTTCTCCTCTCGTAAAATTTGGAGCTCCATCCTCGTATGCATCTCATGTTCCTTAGAACTCTTAGAATAAATTAGAATGTCATCATATAATTCAACAAGGGTTGAGGACTGAAATCCGAAAGCCGCTTATACTGTTCAAATTGCAACGTTATGGAGACATACTTGAGCGAGCACATCTGTATGAAAAAGAACTGGAGCAAGAGAAATTCATCAAATAGAGAAAGGTCAGGAATGTGGGTTCAAATTTAGGACCCCACAGAGTAGCAAAAGGACCAGCAAAAAGGATGAGGATAACAGATAAAGGGAAGGGAAGCGGTACAGTTCGAAGGACAACACAACAGCCAGTAACCAAACCATCATGTCCTCATTGTGGAAAGTATCACCTAGGAAAGCGATGCTACAGGGCAACAGGGGTTTGCATCAACTGTGGGCAGACGACCCACAGGATCAGAGATTGCCCTCTATTTCAAAACGAGGCGAAGAAGTCCACTGTGCAGGGTAAAGTTTTCGCGGTAACGACTCAAGAGGCGGAGGCATCTCCAAATGTGGTTGAAAGTACTATCCTTATTTCTGATACTTCAGCCCATGCACTATTTGATTCGGGTTCCTCCCATTCATTTTTGTTACCGCAATTTGTAAAGTATCTCGCATCATCGTCGCAAAATCTTGACAATTTATTGGAAGTGTCAACATCAACGGGGTCATCAGTCACTACTGATATTGTATATCCAAAATGCATGGTGGCAATTAATGGGTAGAACATGGAGGCGAATTTAATTTTACTAAATATTTGTGATTTTGACGTAATACTGGGGATGGACTGGTTGACAACCTATCACGCCAGTATCGATTGCTTCCATAAACAGGTATGTGATGGAATGGACTTTTTTTTTTGGCCAACACAGGATCAGAGATGCTATCTAGGACCCATATTATTAACCATAAAATCATAACGGAAGTCATTCCAACATCTTGCAGGAGCATTCATATTCATTCCAAAACTTTCATTTCCAAATACATAATCAAAACATCTAACTATAAAAGCTCATAATCATCATTAGGTCATTACAATACTGTTCTTCCAAAATGAGCTCCTGAATCTTCAATAGCCCTTTAGACAATTCTAATCACTCCAGCTCGTCCGGCACGAGCTCTAAGGTTTCATCTGTAAGAAAAAAAAACAGAAAAACAATGAGCCGGAGCTCAACAAGGTACATGCTGATTGTCGTAAAACAATTATCAAAACTAATGCACAAATATCAGTAATTAGTGGCGGATCAGAAAATTGGAGTAATCAAGCTAGGAAATAAATTCTAACAGAATCATAAGCAATATCGAAATCAATACTTAGCTGGATGAAGGTTGATCAGAATACCAAAGCATAAAACAGAGTTATCTTTGTCATAATAGTCTTCCTTTATTCTTCTGCTTGCGGAAGGGTATTAATCGAGAATAGATTGTGTTCAGTCCACACAATCCAATGCCGATAACTGAACAGAAGTATCCCGTCTCGTGGGATCGGTGTACCACCCGAAGGTAGGCCAGAAACCATGCTTTTCTCCTGACCGTAACGCCTCCAGGACAGGGCGGACCATGAATAACTCTATGGACAGAGTTCATATTTCCTCCTGACCGTAACGCCCCGAGGACAGGACAGTCCACAAATAATTCATGAAATGAGATCGCTTTCCTCCTGACCGTAACGCCCTGAGGACAGGGCGGTCCATAATTAATTCCATAGACAGAGTTATCCTCGATTATCACCTTAAGATTCTTACATATGCCGGATAACCTTATCTTTCCAAATCAGTACAGATCATTGGTTCATATTTTGTTCATTCCGGTTTCAAAGTCATATTGAAGAAGCCGATTCTAACTTTAAAAATGCAAATCCTTATGTAAGGCAGGTTTCACAATTTACCTTAAAAAAAAAATCGTGTTCCTTTTCTCACATGTAAAGTGTCGATTTTCATTTTGTATGCAAAGGCCGAGTTTTCATGCGGGCCGGTTTCGATTATATTATCACAAAGGGGCCGGGTTCCATATTGGTTTCGATAATATCATGAAAAGGGAGGGGCCGATTCTGATTGTTAAGGCAAATAAGTCGACTTCTGTTCCCACATGCAGGGACGGTTTCGAGCATGCAGAGGCGGTTTTCGTGCTTTTCCTGAAGGCCGGGCTAAATGTTTTGTGCAGAACCGAGTTCAATCATGTAAAAGCCGGTTTCATGTTTGTACAAGGGCCGGTTCCATGTAAAGAATCGCGTTCCTTTTACAAGAAGGGCGTCGATTTCCTATTTCGTATGCAAAAACCGTATTCAATGTATTGCCGGTGTAATTTTCAATATACCAAAGGGGTCGTGTTCAGTTTTCACGTAAGGAGAGCGATTTTGATCTTATCATCAAAGAGGCCGAATTTGACTTTCACATACAGGGCCGATCTCAATTCCAGACATGCCAAGGCGGTTTCGATAAAAGGACCGGTTTCGACATCAAGGCCGACTTTGATTATGAATATCTAAAGGCCGATTCCGACCTTAACTCTGCTGAGACAGATTTCAAAATTGTCAAGGCCGGTTTAAATTAAAACTGTAAGGGATGATTCAGAGCCCAAACTAGCCAAGGCCGATTTGGACACAAGGGCCGATTCTGATTTCAACTATCAAAGCCGGTTTCAATGTGGAGGCCGGTTCTGATTTTGAATCAGCCAGTCCGGTTTCGATACAAAGGACTCGGTTTCAATATCAAGGGCGGTTTCGGTCTTGGTGAAAAGGGGCCGGTTTGATTTTTCAATATACCAAAGGGGCCGAGTTTTGTTTTGACATGAAGGAGGACCGATTTCGATCATACCATAAAAGAGGCCGAATTCGACTTTTACATGCAAGGGGCCGATCTTGATCTCAACCTTCCAAGGCCGGTTTTGATGACAGGACCAGTTTCTATAACAAGGCCGGTTTTGATTTTAGCATCTCAAAGCCGACTTCGAATTGAACATGCAAAAGGCGATTCCGAATTTTAAACCTGCCAAGGCCGGTTTCATTTCAAAGGCCGAATCCGATTTTAAGGGTATAAGGGCCGATTTCGATTTTAACCTGCCAAGGCCGGTTTCAATGGAAAGGGCCGTTTTCGATACCAATGCCGATTTCGGTCTTTGATGCACAAGGTCGATTTCGATTTTAACGCAAAGCCCGATTTCTATTGCAATGCCAAGGGGCGACTCATAAGCCGATTTTGATAGTTTGATTTCGATACAAGGCCGAATCCGACTTCAACGCCAGGGCCGATTTCGGTTGCGATACACAAAGCCGATCTCAGTTTGGGCGCAAGGTTCGATTTCGATTTCAGTACCAAGGGGGGGCCGGACTCGACTTTCGTTTCAGGGAAAAGCCAGACTTCATTGATTTCAAGGAAGCCAGTTTCATTTTCATGTTATAGGTTTGGCCGGTTGCGATTCTCAAGGGGTCCATTTTGATTTATAAAGAGGGTGGCCAGTTTTCATTTTATAAGCAGGAGGGCCGGTTCTGATTTCAACAAGGTAAAGGGGCGATTCTGATTTTCATGAAGGTAGGCCGGTTCTAAATCTTCATGATATAAAGGGGCGAGTTCTAGTTCAAGAGCCGGATTCGAATAGTACCGGTTTCGTTCTTTACCTCAAATTACATGCAGAATGCCGGGTTCAACTTTCATGCAGTAAATCAAGTTTGATCTACATGCAGGGTGCCGAGTTCAATTTTTAGGCAGTAAATCGAGTTTAATTTGTATGCAGAATGCCGAGTTCAATGCAGTAAACCGAGTTTAATTTGTATGCAGAATGTCAAGTTCAAAGCAGTAGGCCGAGTTTGATTTATAAGCAGCCCAGTTTATTTTCAAGCAGGTGCCGGTTTCTGCTTTCACCTGAAAGCCGAGGCTAATGTCTATATGCGCCGGGTTCGTCCTTCATAGTCGAAATAGAAAATGCAGATGGAAGGCAGAACAGAAAATGCAGATGGAAAGCAGGAGAACAGAACAGAAGAAAATGCAGATAAAAAAAATGCAGAATGCATGCATTATTAAAACGGAGTACGCTTGCCTGAGAGTTGGGCTGCCTAATCTCAACGTCCCGAAGCTCTATCCTTTCCTCTCCTCCCTTCGCACCCGCCGAATTTTCCTTTCCCTCTCCCTTCGCATCGATCGATTTATATAGAGGAAGGAGTTGGTGGAGTAAATCGGGTAGGTTACTGTTACCGGTCTCATTGCAGCGGATACTCCGGCACCACCGCCACAGCCGAGAAACCGCAAAAGCTCGCGCACCACACAGCCGCCACAAAAATATCGGGACTACACATAGCTATTTTATTACAATTAATTACATTTACATTTACCGGATATTGTTAGAATATTGGTATACACGTGCACTGGCTTTTCTATTAAGCCCGTGGCTGAACTTCTCTGCTTCTTGTTATATTGTTAGGATATTGTGGGAATTTCTGTTAAGGAAATACACATTCAGTTCTCTCCCTCTTGTCTTCTCTCTCTCACTCTCTCTCTCTATCTCTCTAACCTTCCCTTCCCCTACTGTTCATTGTCGTCTTCCCCTTCTCCAGAACTCCCCCTCCCTTCTGGTGACTTGACTTGGCTTGGCTACATCTGGGTGCGAACGACTGAATCGGCCTGGTGGCATCATTATTGGTGCTTTCATTGAGACCAAATGGCAGAGGAAATGACGACGAGGTATCGGGCGCACGACGAATCCATCGCGAACATCCAGCAGGAACTGAGGGACCAGGCAGAACGCCTCGCCGCCCTTTCCACCTCCACCGCAGACCGCTTCTCCGCCCTGACCACCACCACCGACCAAATCCAGCACTCCGTCAGCGAACTCCAGCAAACCCTCACTGAGCTGCGCCAATCCCTAATTCGCCAGGAACGACAATCCCTACCCACATCAAATCCGCCACTCTTACCCACTCCAACTCCTTTTTCAATTGCTTCGGCGACAACTCCAAACCCTCAAACTCTTGCCCTACTACCGGCACCTTCGAACGTCACCCAAATCTCCACCTCTATTCGCTTACCCAAATTGGAACTGCCCTTCTTCACCGGCGAAAATGTCCTCGGGTGGCTCTTCCAAATTGAACGTTTCTTCTTGTTTCATGGCACTCCATCCGACCAGAAATTGATGGTGGCCGCGTTCTACATGTCCGGCACCGCGCTTCAGTGGTACCAGTGGATGCACGCTACCGGCCAGTTAACCAACTGGGAGGATTTTTCCAAAGCTCTCGAGCTCCGTTTCGGACCCTCTTCATATCTGAATCCAGAAGCTGCCCTGTACAAGCTCCGACAAGGAACGACCGTGACGGCCTACATGATGGAGTTCGAATCGTTGTCAACACGAACGCACGGCTTATCGACCAACAATCTGCTCAACTGCTTCATCTCGGGCCTGAAGGATGACATACGGAGGGAGCTTCTGCTGCTGAAGCCCACCACTCTACCTGATGCAATTGGGATGGCTAAATTGGTGGAGGAGAAACTGGAGGCCTGTCGACCAAATTGGCCACGCCCCCCTGTATCACGGCTTCTGGACATTCCGGCACCAGTAACGGTAAAACCCCCTCTTGCGCCACTACCCATAAAAAAATTGACCCCCTCGGAAATGGCTGCTCGCCGTGCTCGAGGATTGTGTTTTAACTGCGATGAACAATTTGTCCCTGGCCATCGCTGTAGTCCACCTAAATTTCTGTGTATGCTGGCTGAGGAGGAAGGAAGTGCTTTACCCGGGCTACAGAATTTGGTAGCGGGCTCTGAGGACCCCGATTCTGTGACGGATCATCCCCACGAACCTGAACCATTTCCACCAGAATCCATTCCCAATATCTCACTTCATGCACTAGAAGGGCATTTTATTCCCTCCACCCTACGGTTGCAAGGCTCCATCTCTGGACAGCCTGTGGTCATCCTCGTGGACAGCGGTTCCACTCATAATTTCCTACAAACACGTATCGCCAAGTATCTTGACCTTCCCATTGAGCCTTCTTGTCACCTGAATGTTACAGTGGGAAATGGGGCTTCTCTGAGATGTGAGGGACTTTGTTCGAAGGTGGAAGTCACCCTGGGACAAGTTTGCTTTGCTGTTCAACTTTATTTGTTACCCATCTACGGGGCTGATTTGGTATTAGGAGTCCAATGGCTGGCCACAATAGGCCCAGTGGTATTTGACTATCGATCCCTTCGGATGAGCTTCGATCACGATGGCACAAGGCTTACCCTGCACGGCTTGCCCCTGGCATCTGTCACCACAATGACATTGGGGCAACTTAAAAGGGCTGAATCCACCCAAGCAGTGGCCTCCTATTTCCAGCTCACCGTACTGCCTACGGAAGATCTCTCCCAGCATTCGACTCCACCGGATTTCACCACGCATACATCAGCCACAGACCCACAAATGACCCAAACGCTCACCCAAATCATCAATTCTTTCGCCGATATTTTCGAACTGCCACACGGCCTACCACCACCACGCTCCACTGATCATCGCATTCCTCTCAAGCCACAAACCGAACCCGTGAATGTTAAGCCCTATCGCTACCCCCACTTCCAGAAAACAGAAATGGAGCAACTGATCCGCGAAATGCTTGCGGAAGGAATAATCCGGCCGAGTACCAGCCCCTTCTCCTCTCCAGTTCTGTTGGTCAAGAAAAAAGATGGTAGTTGGCGTTTTTGTGTGGACTATCGCGCTCTCAATGCGCTAACCATCAAAGACCGGTTCCCCATCCCAACCGTGGATGAGCTGCTGGACGAGTTACATGGAGCACGGGTGTTCTCGAAGCTGGATTTGCGATCTGGATACCACCAGATCAGAGTGCATTCGGCCGATATCCATAAGACGGCTTTTCGAACACATGAGGGCCACTATGAGTTCTTAGTAATGCCCTTTGGCCTGTCCAATGCACCCTCCACCTTCCAGTCCGAAATGAATAACATTTTCCGTTCTGTTCTCCGAAAATTTGTGCTAGTCTTCTTTGACGACATCCTGATTTACAGCCCTACCTGGGAACAGCA
>JAODPA010067410.1:0-10582 GCA_025585075.1 Nepenthes mirabilis | reverse complement strand
CAAGCAGATGATCAATATGCACCGAATGCATGGAACCCATGCCACAAAATCATTGCATGGCGAAACATGTATGAACAACACGGCACACACACCACCACGTATGTCATGCCGACTTACACCTGCAATGAAACATCGACAGATGGGACAACCCAAGCGTACAACCAACATGCACCGAACGCTTGGAAACCGATGCCATAAAATCATGGCAGGGTGAAACACGTATGAACAACATGGCACACGTAGCACCATGTAAGGCATGCTGACTTGCACCTACAGCAAAACACCGATAGATGGGACAACCTGAGATCGACATGAATCAAACGCATGGAAGCCCAGGACATTAAAATAATGGCATGGCTATCCACGTATGAACAAAATAGCACACACAGCACCATGCAAGGCATGTCGACGTGCACATGTAGCAATACACTGATAGTCGAGACAACCTAAGCACACAACCGAAATGTACCAGATGCTAACCTTGGCCACAAAATCATGGCATGGAAAAACATGTAGGAATAACATGGGACATGTATCACAATGCACGGCATTTTGACATGCACCTTCAGTGAAGCAACGATAGATGAGACAAACTGAGCATATGAGCAATATACACTGCATGCTTGGAAACCCGGGCTGTGAAATCGCGGCATTGTTGAACACATATGAGCAACACGGAACACACAGCACCATGCATGGAGTGCTTTGGTGACATGCATCAGTGACAGCATTGAGTCGCCCTAGCTGCGAAGCAACTCCACCATATAGAGGCTTCTAGACCTTTTTGGCCTTGGTAAAAGTAAATATTAGACCCCTCAACATTCATAATATGGTTTTTCATAGTTGCTGGTACCATTTTCAATTGATTTTTTTTGATAGAAAGATAAAAATTAGGAGTAGCATAAAACCAAGTCTCGGGTTTTTTCAATTGCAAGAGAATATTTTAATAATTTCTCAAACATTGTGCAACATTAAAAATTAATAACTCCATCAAGGCTTATCCAAATGATGAGATTTTTTTTCAAAAATTTGCATAAATTATGGAGAAAATTTAGATGTATTGTCATCATGATTTGAGATCAAGAAGTGGTCGTAAGTCAAATTATTGAGAAAAAAAAAGTAAAAAAAAATCTATATTCACTAGGAAAAGTAGTATTTTTCTATTTAAAGCATGCACAAAGAGCTGTGGGGAAGATTATTGGATTAATATCTACAAACAACTGGGCCCGGCATTGGTGGAAGATGTCTACCCCGAGACCATGGGCATTGGCGGGACATGTCTGGGTGAGCCCACATAATCCCCCATAAATCCGAGTTGTTCTGATGGGAGGCAAAATCAAAGGACGAGCAATCATTACTGAAGACATGCCATGTCATTAGGAAAGGCATGCTGAGATGATTGACATAGCAAGGCTTTGCAAAGCTACTGTGTCGACTCGGGAACAACAAGGACGCTGTGGGGTTATGCTTGGCATAACAAGGGCACGACATGGGTGGTGCTGGGGAACGACCCTTGCATGGCTTGGGCACTACCAAGCATGACAAGGGCATAATAAGGGAGCTACTGGGCATTGTTGGTGCTCACAGGGAGCAACAAGGGTAGTGCTTGGGTGAGATAGGGAATGACCCAAGCACTGCAAGGTGTGACACACTGGGCGTGACATGGAAGGTGCTAGGATGCACTGGGGAGCTGCTGGTCAGGACACTGGTGGTGCTGGGGTGCGCTGTTGGGCGTTGTTAGGATGCACTGGGTGTGACATGGGAGGTGCTAGGCATGACACTAGTTATGCCAGGGAGCGACCCATGGATTGCTGGGAACAACACTAGTTATGCTGGAGAGCAACCCAGGAGTTGCTAGGTGCAACAAGGTTGTTGCTGGGGCGCAATAAGAGAGCAGCATGGGTGCGACAAGGGCACTGATGGGGCGCGATAAGGTTGCTTCTAGGCCGCAACAAGGGAGCCGTATGGGTGCGATAAGTGCATTAATAAGGCGCGACACCAGCACTGCTGGGCGCAACAAGGGCACTAAGGGGCACGACAAGGGAGTTGTTGGGGCATGTTGGAGGCAACAAGTGACAAGGGCGCTACGAGTTTAGACAAGGGACCAGCATGGGTGCAACACAGGTGTGACACCGGCACTGCTGGGTGTGATAAGGGCATTGTTGGGGTGCTACAAGGGAGCAACATGAGCACGACAAGGCAGCTGCTGGGTGACAAGGAATTAGCTGGTGCACGTAGGGCTCGACAAGGGCATCAATGGGGCACACTGGGGAGCTGCTGGGTGTAACACAGGCGGTGCTGGGGAGCAACCTAGGCACTTCCAGGCATGACAAAAGAGCGACAAGGGCACTACTGGGTGTGACAACGGCACTACTGGAGCATGCCCTTGGTGACAAGGGCATTGCTTGGGTGCAACACGGGTGTCACAGGGTGCGACAAGGATGCCATTGGGTATGACAAGGAAGCTACTGGGTGCCACAAGGGTGCGACACAGATGGTGCTGGATTGACCTCGACACTGTTGGGGATGACATGGGCACTGTAGGGATGCGCTAGGCACAACAAGGGCACTGATGGGGCATGCTAACGAGATGCCGGCACGACAAGGGCATTCTAGGGGAGTGACCTAGGCACTACTGGGCACGATAATGACGTTGCTAGGGCACGATGCTGGCACAACACTAGCACTGCTGGGTACAACGAGGGAGCTACAGTAGCACAAAAAGCAATGTGGGCACTGCTGGGAGCGATAAGGGACCAGGACGGGCATGACACCAGTTTGACAACGGCATTCCCGGAAGCACTACTGGGCGAGACAAGGGAGCTGCTAGAGAATGAGAAGTGACGTGGGCACCGGTGGGAATGACAAGGGGTCGGCACAAGCATGACAAGGGAACTACTAGGTGCAACACTTGCATGACAAGGGTGTTCCTTGGAGCACTGCTAGGATTGACAAGGGGGAGCTGCTAGAGCATGACAAGTGACGTGGGCACCGCTGGGAGGGACAAGGGACAGGCATGAGCACGACACTAGTGCTGCTGGGCACGACAAGGGAGTTGCCTAGTGTCACACTGACATGACAAGGGAATTCCTGGGACACAACACCAGTGCGATACCAGTATTGCTGGGAACAACAAGGGAGTTGCTAGAGCATGATAAGAGATGCGGGCACTACTGCGAGTCACAAGGGACTAGCATGGGCGCAACACAAGCACTGCTGGGCACGACATTGGTGCATTCCTTGTCAACGCATGCTATGATACTGTTCCTTGGCACAATCTGCACTGGGGTTCGTGTGACGAAACAAATTTTTTTTATCCTCAGTTAATTCTATCATTCAGAACAGAAACAGAAGCCCAAACCTCACTCAAGGTTCTAGGAAAAAACTGATAGAGTTTTTCTTAAAATTGGGCTAAATAGAAACATGAACCTATACAAAACCTATATATTAATTGAGTACACACACACAACTATCCATTTATACCATAAATTTCCTACAATATGCGTTCATAGGACCACATATGCCATCCATGGCTTTAATTCAACACTCCTATCTACTATATCAGAATTCAGACGAGAGATGACAACTAGAACCTGTACAGAAACCAGAAAGTATATAGTGGAAGCAAAACTATAAACCTGCAGAAGTATAGTTTCCTGTTTCATCACATACATCACATACATTCTATATACTGAATCCATATACATGTAATCCATATACAAAACCATATATCAAATGCAGGTCTTTACAATTCAGTTGTTTCCTTTCAAGATCTCCAAAAATATTTCAGATCTCCAAAGTCTTCAAGCTAAGCTTTAGATCACTCCTTCTCGTCCCATACTAGCTTTACAGTCTTATCTAGAGGGGAGAAAAATAGTAAAATAGTGAACCGAGACCCAACAAGGTACATACAAGCATGCAGTAAAACTTTTATGCATAACAAAATGCAGTAAAATGCATACAAATGCACATAGAAGCATAAAGGCTATAAAGCAGTGATTTATAGAAGTTATAGCAGAACATGATACAGAAGATTATAGAACTACCATGAAATAAAAATACTTATGTTTTGGAAATCAGAAGTCAGTGTAATCATGCTTCGTTAATAATAAATTGATAAGACAGGCTTTAGAAAGCAGAAATTGATTTTAATTGTATAGATTATAGAAAATCCCTTTCCTATCAGTAAAGGGCTCAACCAGTAGATCATACTACCGTAGGGGGCAAATAATTGAGGATAGATTGCGTTTGCACACAATCAAAGCCAGTAACAGTAATCCTGTCTCGTGGGACATCCCTTCTCGTGAGATTCAATATAGTACACCGGCCGGTAACAGTAAACTACCCTCTAGGTTAACACCTTAAGGAAGGACGGACCACATATAATTCCATGGACAGAGTTATCCTCGATTACCACCACAATGTTTTAAGGCATGTAGGAGAAACTAACCTGACCGTATATCAGCCACGGGTCCTAATCAACAGTATCAAAAACATTTTTCCTTCTTATTTCATAGCTGAAAACCCTTTTCAATTTCAAAATAAGTATGAGTTTTGCATTAACTCTTCAGTCAATTTCAGAATATACAGTAACGGTCTAAAACCCTTCAGTTTTGCTTCAGAAGTCCTCAGAAATTTAACATAATGTTTCCATATAAAATTTCCAGATACAAATCACTACACGGGTGTTACTTCGTTACAAATCAATATTTACATGTCAAAAATTATGGATTATAATCACCAAGTCCCTTCATTTTCGTACTTAGGGTTTCACTAAACCTTTTGGACATGAAACCAATACCAAATACATGTATATGCAAGAAATCAAAGCCATATATCATAATACATATACAAAATCTTTAAATTTAACAAAAAAACCCCAATGTTTTGAGTTAGGGTTGAGGCAAATCTATCTAAACCAAAATTGAATGCCAAAACCTAACTTAAACATGAAATCGAAGCCACAACTCACAATAATCATGCATAATTACAAGGTTTAACCATAAACTTGTAGGAAATATACATTATCCATGCAAGACATCAGAAACAAGGGTTTTAGAGCATAAGCATGAGGATGGAGATATCAAAATTTTGTAAAAATGAGGAACAAGGTTGGTGGAACACTTGCCTTCGCCCGATTTACTGTTTTCCTAACTTGGATCGGAGTGGAACGGCCAAAACCTCCCTTCATCTTCCTTTTTCTCCTCTCCCTTCTTCGCTGCTCTGCGTTCATGGCTACCAAGAATACCCCTTTCCCCTTTTTAAAACAAAACAAAAGTAGGTCGGTGGCAGAGAATCGCGCCTGCGCTCAAGCGTGTGGCAAGTGCGCGGTGAGCACTGGGTCACTATCGTGCCATCTCATGAGCGCGACAAGCTCCCGGCAAGCAGGCCCTTACTGGATTTTCCACTCTTTTTATTTCTAAAACTCATTCTCCCATGCTTATTCAGCCTCATCCTGATTATTATTTTAATTACTTTCAAATTAGCATGTTTCGAGTTTGGGACCTCACACTCTCCCCCACTTTAAGATATTTCATCCTTGAAATTAAACTGAGCTACATACCTAAAGAAAACAAGTGGGGATATTCATTTTGGATGTCCTCTTTGCACTCCCAAGTGGCCTCCTCCGGTGAATAATTCTTCCAGAGCACATTCACCAGGGGGATGGTCTTCATGAACAATTTCTGGTCCTTTCGATCCAGAATTCATATCGGCTCCTTGACATAGGACAAATCCTTATCAATAGTCAAGGGCTCGTACTCAATCATGTGTGCAAGATTGTGGACATATTTCTAAAGCATCGATACGTGAAATATATCGTGTACGTCTGCTAGATTAGGTGGTAGCGCCAACCTGTAAGCTACCTCCGCTATCCTCTCCATAATCTCGAAAGGACCAATGAACCATGACTTTAGTTTTCCTTTTACCTCGAAACTGTACGTTCCCTTGGACGGTGAAACTTTCAGAAAAATAAAATCTCCTACTTCAAAGCTCAATTCTTTCCTCCTCTATTCTGCATAACTTTTCTATCTACTCTGAGCAATTTTCAAATTATCATGAATTAGTTTGATTTTTTCTATAGTTTCTTTCACAATTTTAGGACCTAAAATCCTTTTATCTCTAGTCTCCTCCCAATGAATTTGTGACCTGCATTTTCTCCCATACAGAGCCTCAAAAGGTGCCATGCTGATGCTAGCTTGATAGCTATTATTATATGCAAATTCAGCTAGAGCCAGATAACTTTCCAAAGTCCCTTTCATTTCCAACACCAAGGCCCTCAACATATCCTCAAGAATTTGAATGGAACAATACAATTGGCCAGTAGTTTGGGGGTGATATGTTGTACTGAACTTCAACTCCATTGCCAACTTTTTATGTAAACTCTCCCAAAACCTCAAGACAAAATGAGGATCTCTATTAGACACAATAGAGGCAAGAACTCCATGAAGCCTCACAATTTCAATCACATATAATTGGGCCAGTCTGTCACGAGAATATGTCATCCTGATCGCCATGAAGTGGGCTGATTTTGTCAGCTGATTAACTATAACCCAAATGGCATCATGATTCCTAGGTGTCCTCGGCAGTCCTGATACAAAATCCATAGTAATATCTTCCCATTTCCAGCTTGGGATTGGCATTGGTTGCAACAACCCAGAAGGCTTCCTCCTTTTAACTTTCAGTTGCTGACATACAAGGCATTTCTCTACATAGGCCATAATATCCCTTTTTATATTCCTCCACGAGAAAGTTTTCTTCAAATCCTAATGCATTTTGTTCGTCCCAAGGTGGATTGTATACCGAGATCTATGAGATTCCTTCAAGATCTTTTCCTTCAATTCTCTATCATCTAGTACACATAATCAATCTCTAAACCTCGATACTTCATCAGTCTGGACATTAAAATCAACTCGAGAGTCCCTACTCATATCACTTACAACATCTACAAAGAACGAGTCATTCACTTGCTTCTACTTAACTTCGCTAATTACCTCCGGTTGGATCTGAAGATAAGACAGGAGCATACTATCACCCTTAGCATAACGTTGGATATCACACTACTTTAGATAATCGAACATTTTCATCTGCTTGATTTGCAACATAGCCACATACCCCTATCGACGGCTCAATAAATCTATAACTACATTTACCCTCCCTGGCTTATACTGTATTTCATAATCATAATCATTCAAGAAATCAAGCCACCTTCTTTGCCTCATATTTAGTTCCTTCTGTGAAAATAGATACTTCATGCTTTTGTGATCAGAGTATACGAGAAACTTTTCACCACACAAGTAATGTCTCCAAACTTTCAAAGCAAACACCACAGCAGCCAGCTCCAGATTGTGGGTAGGATAATTCTTTTCATACACTTTCAATTGTCTATACCCAAAAGCTATAACTTTACCATACTGCATTAATACAGGACCCAAACTCGCCTTAGAAGCATCACAGTATACCTCAAAACCTCCTGAACCCTCTAGAATAACCAATACCAAATCGATAGTCAAGCGATCCTTTAACTCCTGAAAACTCTGATCACATTCCTCAGTCTACTCAAATTTAACCTCTTTCTTCATTAATTGTGTCAGAAGCATAGCAATCTATGAGAAATTCTCTACGGAACACCTGTAATTGCCTGCCATGCTTAGAAAGCTCCAAATCTCAGTCATAGAAGTCGGCCTATTCTAGTTTGTGACAGCTTTCACCTTCTTTGGATCCACAGAAATACCACCATTAGAAATTACATGCCCCCAAAACATCACTTTTTCTAGCCAGAATTCACATTTACTCAGTTTAGCATATAATTTTTCCTCGCAGAGACTTAAAGTACCATCATCAAATGAGCTTCGTGTTCCTCATAATCCTTTCAATATATCAAGATATCATCAATAAATACCACCATAAATTTATCCAGATACAGCCAGAACACCCTATTCATCAGATCCATAAAAGTAGTTAGGCCATTCATAAGGCCAAAAGGTATAACAAGGAACTCATAGTGGCCATAACGTGTTCGAAAAGCAGTCTTAGCCACATCTTCTAGCTTAATCCTCAACTGATAATAATCGGACCTCAAATCAATCTTCGAGAACACCCGAGATCCTTGCAATTGATCAAATAAATCATTAAAATATGGCAGAGGATACTTATTCTTAATCGTGATTTTATTCAACTCGCGATAGTTAACACATAGCCGCAAAGACCCATCTTTCTTCCTCACAAACAACCCCAAGAAGATACACTAGGTCTGATAAAGCCCTTGTTTAACAGTTCCTACGATTACAATTTTAACACCTTTAATTCAGCTGAAGTCATACGATAAGGGGCCTTAAAAATCGGACTAACACTGGGAATAATAGCAATTTCAAACTCAATCTTCTGGTGCGGAGACAATCTAGGTAACTCCTTTGGAAATACATCTTCAAAATCACAAACAACTAGGATGTCCTTAGCAGGCACACTATGACTCCCAGTGGTGCAGGCATATGCTAGGTAAGCTTTACATCGACTTTTCATCAAATGCTTAGCATGTAAAACAGATATTAACACAGACACCTCCTTCTTTCTAATGCTTTGAAAGAAAAAGGATTCCATCCCAGGAATATCAAAGCAAACCCTTTTCAAAAAATAATCAATGCTGGCATGGTATTTAGCCAGCTAGTCCATCCCTAGAATCTCATCAAAATCACCCATGTTCAACAACACTAAATTTACAGTCAAATCTTTTCCATCCACCTCAACCACGCATCTAGGATACACAACATCAGTAATCACAGGGGGTCCAGTGGGAGTTAACACATACAATTCATAACCCAAAATACACGGGGCAGATACAATGCAGCATGCAAACCCTGGAGAAATAAAAGAGTGGGTTATCCCCGAATCAAACAATATAGATGTAGGAACTCCACAAATATAAAGGGTACCATCCACGACGTTCGGGGATGCTTCCAGATCCTGAATAGTCACTGCGAAGGCTTTAGCAAAAATAGTAGGCTTCTTTCCTTCTAACCTTGGAAGTAATGGATAGTATCTCACCACGTGGTCTTACGGTCCACATCTAAAACATGCTCCCGATACCTTGCGATATGCTTGCTCCGGATGTTTTCTCCCACAGAAAGTGTGACGGAATGGATATATTTTTTTTACAGATAATTCTGTCAAGAATAGAAATAGGATTTTTAACCCATTTAGCCTGCAGATGTATAGTGCAACATCATCATCTTTGTTAATCATATATTTTCATTGTAAACACAGGATCATAGATGTCGTAATTCACTATACTATTAGTTTAGAAGTGAGATGCCAGCTAGGACCTAAACAGAACATCCAGAAACATATAGAGCGGAAGCAGAACTATATACATGCGGAAGCATAATATCATTATATATATATGAGATTCATTTACACAATAAAGTAATTACATTCAAACTAACTCTTTTCGAGGTCCCCAAAATAACTTCAAGTCTCCAAGAGTCTTCAAACTTAGACTTTAGCTTACTCCTTTTCGTTAGGAACTAGCTCTACTATTCCATTTGGAGGGAAAGTAATAAAACAATGAGCCGAAGTCCAGCAAGGCACCAAAACATGCAGTATACCATATTATGTTGAACTATAATATTTTCATGTTTAGGGCAGAACTGTGTAGAGAAATAGAGTAAGTATAACTTAATGATAAATCAATCTTCAGAAGTCATGATCCAGTGTAACAGAAAAACGGTAAAACATGTTTCCACGCAAAATGTAGATGCAGATAAACATTAATATGGAAATACTCAATCATGACGAAAGCAGAATAATATATGAAAGCGGTATAGAAGTCAAAAGTTAGTATCAGAACAGTGTATAAAAGAAGATTCTATTATTGTTTTTATTTTATCAGTCAGGGATCTAACCAGTAGACCCTACTAGCAGAGGGGCTGAATAATCAAGGATACGCTGTCTTTACTCCACACAATCTAAGGCTAGAAACAGAAACAGAAGATCCCGTTTCTTGGGATCGATATCATCCCTGTACAACGCCCCGAGGATGGCAGTTAAGTCATGTTAGTTCCTCCCTGTACAACGCCCCGAGGACGGCGGACCATATATAGCTCCATGGACAGAGTTATCCTTGATTACCACCATAACGTTCTAAGACATGCCGGAGAACCTAACCTGACTGTATATCAATCTTGGATTCTTATTAGTAGTATCAGAAATATTTTCCTTTACAATATGGTTTATAGTATCGAAATAGTTAGCAGTATCGAGAATATTTTTCTGAACAATATCAAAACAGTTCTACATTATCAGAGATATCTTGCAGAGCTTTATTTCTGTAAACATGCAGAATTTCATCTTTTATTATTTTCATTAAACATGCAGAACCACTTTATTATTTTTAGTGGACGTATAGAATCACATCTTTAAAGCATAAATATATATATATTTTTTTAGAGATATGAAAACAGCAAGGCAGAAAATTAACGTCCGTAGTACACTTGCCAGGCTTTATATACGGCTACCCTTATTTGATCGGAGTCGGACAGCGTTCTCCTACTTTTTCTTTTCCTCCCTCTCCTTCCTCTCTTCTTTA